>VZUA01047271.1:12067-22637 GCA_013401035.1 Horornis vulcanius
AACTCTACGGAAAGCTAACATCCAGTTCATTAACCATTCCTGTTAGTTTGTTTTCAATAATGCAAAAATGATTAGAAGTTTAATTTGCTAATCACCTGTGTTTTGACTGGCAGTGGATATATAATTCTCTGCAGAAGTATAAACTAGCCCTTGCAGAAAATAAAATATGCTAATGCTTTATCAAGTCTAATAATATGAATAAAAAAATCAATCATGCCTAGGTTAATCATTGATGGGTTCACAATTAATTTCTCCTTAACTCTGTTTAATTTTAGAGACAACGGTGATAATGAGTAGGAAAGATGGGTATTTGTCTTGGAGAAGTTTTAGTGCTCACTTACCAATCATGTGGTTTGCAACATGAACTTGGATATCCCACTCATTGTAGAAAACCATCTGACATTTGATGCACTGGTAGGTCTTCTTCTAAAGAAACAAGGTAGATAAAATTTACTGAAACATACTGTTGTAATAATTTCATTTTAACTCAAAATACCAAGTTCACAGTGGTTATTTGAAGCTCTCCAGCAATGCTTTCATTATGGCTTAACTATTAATATTAAAAAAAAAAAAAATTACAACACTCTGCAGGTTCTATAGTACCTTTCATTTGAGTTTTCTGAAACTTGACAGAGATTGTTGTCAACTTCCTAACTCCATGGACACACCAGTATTGCTAAAACATCAGTATCACACTCATGGAAGGCAAAATGGAATGAGGATACATGGGATGTAAGCCAAACAACACTGAAATCAATGTGGATCCTTTATTTTTCACCAATGGATTAGATCCACTACAGAACAAGGGAGAAGCCAGGAAAATAACACAGAAATGAGAAATATGCTTCTCACATCCTCAGTGTGGCTGCAGAATCTCCCCTGCACACCACATTTCAAATGGTCCATCAGGCTGCCTTTTCACAAGGAGGAAAACCTCCCAGTTAGTCTGGACAAAAAGTTCCTGTATCAGGGCATTTGCTTCAATAATATCTATTGGCAAGCCTGTACTAAAACTGGGAAGCCTGACTGGAAACTAGCCAGAGAGCATGCCTTCTGGCCACATTAGATTGTGCTTGACTTACTTAAAAATCATGGGGTATACAGTTCAAATTTCATTATAAACCAGGAAATGCATTACTCTGCTCAGTTTGGTGCACAGAACACGTTTTTCATTTCTGTCTTGATGTCTTTCAAAAAAGATCTGCTCTTTCACTGTTCTACAAGGTATATAACTTGTCCAAGACGTTTCAACATTCTAAAAATGTAACTGCATTTTCTGTCATTATTTTTCTTGATCTGAATTGGCCAGAGAGTTGATATTGGAAAGCATTGTTTTAAAAGTGAAAAAACTAAGAGCGTATTCAAAGTAAAGTTTAGTTTTTCCTTCTTAAGACTTAAAATCTGCAGTTATCCAGGCATCTAATGAGACAACTCAGATTCATAAAATTATTCAACTGCATAATTGTAGTATCAAGGACTCAAGTCCTAAGGTAACAGTCCTGAAGAGCTCAATTCTTGTTTTGAAGATGCAATGAAGTCAAGGTAAGCCCTGAACTGCCACATCAAGGCAGTAACTCAAAAGACACACATCTTTCTGTACAGCCACAGGCACCTTGGCTACATCAGCAAAAAGAAGAAGAAAAAAACCCAGAAAAGCACATATTTTTTAAAGAATGTAAAGTCACAATAAGCTGGCACAGATGTATTAAATTGCAGATTTCCCATATATTAGTTGGAGAAAAAATAAGATTCACTGGATAACGTGCATCAAAAATACAGTCTCTCTTGTATATATTTAACTTGTGAAGAGTTTTATGCAGCTGGTATTATCAATTATATTTTTTTAAAGGTGTTGGCTTTTTTTACCTGACTCCAAACAGTAAAAAAGACTTGCTGGATTTTTTATCAGCATCTACATTTAGATGGCCTGTCCCAGACAGATAAAGTGCCCATCTATTAAGTATCTTTCTATTTCAAGCCTGTAGGCAGGCAGGAATATAGAGACTTTTCAAAAATATGTTGTTTTACCTTACCAAGTTAACTGAAAAATTAGTGACTACTCAAAGTCAGCTCTGAAATAAAGTGCTCCTGTGGGCTTCTCTTTTCAAATCTCCCATTGCTTTGCATACACAGAGACTATTTTAATTTTCTCAATGACAATAAAATGTGCTGTGTGTCTTCACGGTGGAAACAATCATAAGCCTTTTTTGCTGTTTTTCATTTAAATTAACCTTAGTTTTTTAAAATTTAACCAAGTGAAATCATTATGTAGACATGCAAAAAATCAATGGACACCCAGAAACCGAATATGCTTTCACTTAGTGCTACTGTTACAATTTGTAAAGCCAGCTGCTCTTAAAGATAAAATACTTTTTCTCTTTTTTCATTCTTGCGACAATACTGGTAACATTGGTAGAAAATCAGATTCAGTCTAAGGATTTCCTGCTATACGTTGGTAAATTTAACCTTACTGCACCACTAGCAAAGACCTCTAAATAATGACAGTCACAATCAACGATTTATTATGCTAAGCTCTTTACAAGATGCTTTTTGATGCTGACATATAGAACAATAATATTGCATAAATAACAATCGCTATCTCTTTTTTTAAAACATTGTTTCCCTTTAGAACTAGTTAGAAAATATTTCTTACTCCCTGATGACTGGCACTATGTATTGTTTATTAGCATACCCCTAGCATTATTCCTGATATGTGACTTTGTTGAAAAACAAAGAAACATAAATGTAATGGCTGGTCTTTTCTCTTGTTAGCAGAGCATTGCAGAGTGCATGTCAAGAATTGTCAGCAAAATTATGACTGATGTACATAAAGACAACACATACAAAGGTTGGGGATTTTTTGAAGTCAAATGCTAAAAAGTAAAGTGATTTGACAACAACAAAAAATAATAATTTACTAGCACTTACTAGCCTGTTCAAAATGATCTGACATATTTGCAGAATCACACACAGAGTTTTTCTTTTTATCATGAAGGGAAGATTGTTTTTGTGACTGCTGCTTGATCAAGCACTAGTTCTTTTTTGTTTCCAAGCATATTCTAAAATGTTGACATCAACTTTTATTAGCTCAACACGCACTCATCTCAAAGTGTCTAAACTTGTGCATGATTAAGTTTTTATTTTAAAAGCATACTCAGTATATTCCATTTACTCCTAGATTTTCAAAGTGATCAAACACAGTCGTTTCACACCATGATGAACAAAACCCACATACTTCTTTCTGCACTTTTCACATTCTATGGAAGTCCTTCTTTGCTTGCAAGTTACGTATTAGTCTCACAAGGTTTATCAGAACCACAGGACTAATAACTGCTCACAGGAGTTCCTGGGTCCTGATGAGCTTCATGGCTGATCCCAATTCCCTGCTAGGGTGAGATCTGGGGCGAAACCCAGCCCCTCCTCACACTGTGTTCCCAAAAAAGGGGAAACTTGGGGGAATAAGACAGAAATGAAAGTATTGCAGTACCATGCCCCTTGCCTGGATAAGAAGGGAAGAAGGCTTACAGCACTTGTGTGGATTGTGACTCAAGGAGGCATTTGAATTTCTCTTGAGTGTCTCCAGCCTTTGCAGTGCAAGATGGCTCTAAACAGAAAGGAGCTCAGGGCTGTGGCAGCCATTCTTGCTTTGTCCTGCTGCAGCTGTCTGCAGCAGGGAACCCTTGCAGAGCTCCCTTGCCCCTCTGCCCAAGCCACCAGCATGGGGAGGACTCAGCAGGACTGAGCAGGCACCTGAGGCCCTGCTGCTCCAGGTCACAGCCCTGAGCATATCCATTCCACAAAACAATGAAGAGTCGACAGCTAAGGGCACTTACACCCTAACCTGCCACAGCTGCTTTTCCCAAAGGACACCCGTCAGTCTCCTGAGGAGACAGAAGAATGAAAATATTGTCATTCTTCCCTACAAACCCAGAAAAAAAGCTGACATGTATTTCCTGTAAGAGAGTAATTTCAAGTCAGCAAGGGTGGGCCATGGACTGCTCTTGCCTGTACATTTCCATATGGAGTCGGAGAGGACCAGTTTAGTAAATGGAAAAGATGCAATGTGTTCTAAACTGTGCTGTCTTGCAAAAACTCCCAAAGATTTGTTCCAGAGGAGAAAGGCACATGGGATTAAGGAAGTGGTTTAACTTTCCCCTTTTATCATTATTATTATTTTTATCATTATTACCTCATATTTTAATAAAAAACTCTCCAAATAAGCAAGCCCATGCTCCTTCCCTGGACCCCCTCCTGCCAAGAACCCAAGTGCCAATTTTCTCCTCCATGCTGAGTGTAAATCTGAGGCCCAAATCATTCCTGGGACCATTCAAAATCACCATAGAAGAGTAACTGCTTGGATGAATGTCTCACAAGAGCATTGGGTGCCTGTTGCATTTCTGTTTTCACAACCATTTTAAAGCCTTCCAGCATTCAAATCTTCTCTGTGACTTCATTTAAAGAGCTTTAGATTGGGCATATGCATGTCTCCCCTAACCTTTTGAATAATTAATGTCACCTAGACCTTTAATTATTGTCCCAATCCTCACTTATCACTCTGCAGTTTTTTGAATTTCTTTTCTATAAAGGTGCCCAGAGTGTCCATGTCATGTGAAAGGAGACTTTTCTGCTTTTATAAACAGTGCAGGAATACAACTTTTAACGGGGACTTCAATTCTGTGCACAGAACTTTACTTGCTTTGCTTTTATAAATAAAGCAAAACAACTAATCACCACATTACGGGACGATTTACACTTCTATTCAGAATTGCTTCAAAAGTATGCAGAAAATACTTCTGTGTAGACTTTTGTGCTCTGTGACTGAGGTACTGATACATTCTTTTTTTTCTATTCCCTAGCCTCATTATATTACTTGGAAATGAGCTGCATATGCTACTTATTGGCTCATGCTCCACCTCCTTATCAAAATCATTCAGTATTTTATCACCTGCCTATTTTGTTCTGACATTTCACCAGTTTTGTACTATCAGGGAATTTCATCACCTTACTACTTATTCTTTCTTCCAGACTGCTGATATGCTACATAAGTTCAAGAAAATTGGTGCACATAATGATTCTTAAGGCTTTCCATTATTTACACCCCTCCAAACCAACCTGCTTAAATTCACAAGACTCCTATGCTTTCCATACCCAAGATTGCGTTTCTTTTCTTTTTTAATCAAAGGAAGTATCTCTCCCTATGCCGTACTTATTCACCCAACAGATTAGTCTTTTGTGCTATACAGTTTCAAAAGCTTTGCTAAAATCCTGCTAAATCATGTTTATAGGTTTCTCTGTCAGCACTTGTGGCTATTCTCTCAAAATACTCTTTATTGAAAATTTTAAGCATGATCCTCCCTCTGTGAATCTTTGCCCTCTATCCTTCTTTAAATCCAAACTTTATTCTATCATGTCTTCGATTAGCCTTCCTCTGCTGTTCCTCACTGTTTAAATCAAGCTCACAAACCAGTAACTTCATGCATAAGCCTTATATTATTCTCTGTTAAATGTTTGTTTAGTGGCCTTTTCCCAGGTTGTTGATGCTTCTTCTTAAAGACTGCAAGTTTATCTGCTTAATGTTTCCTTTTATCTTCAGCTTCTTTCACTGAGAATTTTGGAATGGATATTTTTGTAAGTCATTTATTGTATATTATACTCCATTATATTACGTCTAATCTGTACTTCATTCTTCTCCATGGGGAGGATACGCCACTAGCTCAGTGACAAAGCATTTGTTTAACAGTACTGGTTTCCTTGATTACATATTACATACATTTCTGGATCTCCTGTACCCATGCCCCTTTTAATTGAATACTTATTCCCTATATGAAATAACCAAAATATTATTTAGAGTTTCTAATGCATCGCCTCTACAGTCTCAGGCTTGCAGGCATCCCTAGTTTGTTCTACACTCCTTTCACACTTCTCTTCTGTGCCCTATCAAAAATGGTCTTGATGTGTTCCTGTTACCCCACCAATAACCTCCTGTTTACACCTAATTACATTATTTGCCCTTGTCACACGACTGAAGGGGACTTTCAAGGCTTTTTCCCCTCAGTTTTAGCACAGACTGAGTGTACGGATCAATGACACAGCTGAGACAACCTGCTGTTGTCAAAAAAGTGATACCACACCTCTCACATCCTCTAATTCCCTTCTCCCATATCAGTCATCCTCTCAGTTTCCCTCACATAAAGGGTGGAGTTAATTCAACCTTTTAAACTGACAGAACAGTAACCTGACTAGAGAAGGTGAACAGCATCCAAAAAATCATATGAAAATAACAAGACATTTAAAACTTACACACTAACTTCGGCAATTTGCCAGTGCTAACTCCTAATGCTGACAGCTGATTTTTTTTACATTATTATTTTATTAAGCATTAGCATTCTGCTTGGCCCTTCACGATACACAACAGCAACCATGGTTCTAGCTTTGTCCATTTAGCCATTTTTCATCAGAGGTCAGATTAATTTTGACAGTACCTTAATTGAGGATTTCTTTTCTATCTTCCTGGATGCTTATTTTGTCAACCTTAAGCTCTTAGAAAACTAAGCATATGTTAGCCAGTTTCCCTGTGTAGTTAGTTATTTATCTTGCTTATGGGGCACTGTCATCTTGCTTTTTTCTTTTTAATTGACTAATTACCAACTTTTGTAATTGCTCACACAAAACACATAAAATAGTATTTCCTGATTACTTTTAAAAATATGTTCATGGAGATTTTATGAGTATTTTTCTGTTCTGTTTTCATTTAGCAGGGTCTTAAATTATAATAGGGTCTGAGTACACATGCCTGTGGAAAGAATACAATCCCATAAGGTAAGCAAAATGAAAAATGGAAAGAAATGTTATTTTTTTCTAATTTCTTTCATTACAGTCACTTATTGCATACACAAAATAATAATCTTGAGTCAGAAATACAAATGTTCATGTTAGCAGTCTCTCCTTCGCTATTGTGCTTGAATTCATGGTTTGCTGTTCTGTCTTTCACCTTTATTCTGGATTCTGTATTTAATCATATCTGTCTTCAATGTCTCTTAGTTACAAACCTTTCCCTCCCCTGCCTGAGGAAGAGCATTAGCTTGCAATGTCTCATACCCCCACACAGAAAAAACCACATCTTGCCACATTTGAAAACTGCATCTCTTCCCTTTGAGGTCTCTAATCCTTTAACTCTAGGCCTTTCAAACTTCACTTTCTGAAGTGAAATACCTGTCAGAAAAGTAACTCCAAAATCTGGCAGCACATGGCTGCATATTTATTTTCTCTCTCAATTACTTCATATCAGGCTTACATAGTTTATGAATACAAACAGCTTAGAGTGCTGTGGATTTGATTTGGGATCTAAAAAGCGAATGCACTTCTTTCTGTCTTTCTGTCTGAGGGCCTGATCCTGGGTGAGGCTGAGTCTCTGAGCAGTGCACGCATATGTGCTGAGCAGAGCTCAGGTATTTGGGGCTGTGTCAGCAGCTGAACTTTCTGTCAGCATTCCCACCCCTTTCTGTCCCCTTACATTGTGCTTAAAACCAAAGGTGACACCCAGCTTGAGACCCTCTGAAGCCCTAGAGCTGTTAACCCATCCAGAGGCATCCCAACACTCAGCCTCTGTGTCAGAGCTGCTGTGTGTCCAAGGACATTGAGGAGGAACTATGACCAACAGCACACTGATAATTCTGCAGATGAAGTGGCATCAAAGCACAGACAATAGAGCTTGACTTAGCAGGTCTGAGACTCAAAAAGCTGATATCCTGAGTAAGCTGATATTTTTTTCCCTTTTAAAGTTGTTTTTTTTTTTTTTTAAAGGCATACTGAGACAGACTGTCATTCAATAAAGCCACTACTTTCTTCACCAACAATCAGCAACAGATGTAGCCCAATAAAATTAATAGTTTGCAAGTACGCACAAGAGAATACTCTTGTCTCCTTTCTCTATCATAGATTTTGTAAAAGCTGTCTGGATTTTAACAGAAAGGCAAAATCAAGAGCTTTTCATATACCTTTTTTATATATATAATTTAAACTCTACAACCATTTTTCTCCCACTCTGTGGAGAATTATTGCTGATTAATTTCAGTTTTGAAAGTGTGACTCAGGACCCTCCCTCTGCCCTTAATTGTCCACTTTTAACTCAAACTGAATTCTGCACTATTACTTACCAAGATAATTTAATCCTACAGAATAGAACTGGTGCTTAAAAATATGCAACATTAATATTAATGTACAAACAGAAATATATTACTCATACATAATATATAAGAAATTAATTTTCATTGAAGTATCAAGAGAAGGAGTAAACCCCTTAGATCCTTCTCATGCAATTAGTTCTGCACTTGGGGAAGTCAATGGGACTTCACAAATGAAGGCTTCACACGATAACATGGGCAAGACTGGGGTTTTAAAAAGGCATTACAAAATATGCCATGAACAGAGTCCTACAATCATATTGCTGTGATTTTAGTACTACCCTCTATGGATACACTTAGGCCACATCAATGTTAACAAATATACTGGTAGCATCTGAGCTGGCACACAGCTGCTGACATTGCAATGATGCTTGACTGTGTGCCCAGTTGAAAAACCTCTGCTGGGGCAGTGCAGCTGCCCAAGGAAGTGGTGTACCAGCAAAACAAGCACTCTGCCCAGCCACACTTCAACACCATCCACAATGATTTGTGTCTAACTGGATTTTTTCCTGTGAAGAAATACTTGCTCTCCTCTAAGGGAATTAAGGGAACTTCACAGAATTGCCTCTGTCCTATTTCATAATCTTTTACTTTCACATTAATTCTTAAAATACCAGCAGTTCCTCTTAGGTACATCCTGTAATAAGTTAATGTCTTTTTACATGGGGCTTCAGCCTACCATTTCTCTGAAAAAAAAAAATTGCAGAATTTGTTTCAGACGCAGAATGCCATGCCTCCAGGTTTGAAGGACTTCAACCACTCAGCCACCAACATACAAACCAGCTGTGAAGCAGAGAACATATGAGAAACGAGGAACTATAGATGGTTAAGACTGATAGTTTGGGAAAATCACCAGGAGATGAAGGCATTCCCTGCTTAGGCCTGTGAGAGAAGCAGCAAGCAGCAGAACAGGATCATCTGCAAGTTGGCCACTATTTGTGATGGTTACAAGGATTTATAAGCAGAAAGCCATGTATCTATAGGTTGGCCCTAAACTTATTCCAGCCATCTGAGCAGAAACCAAAAGGACTATTGTAGCAATGGTAAAGTAAACACAAGGAAATCTGGAAGCTTGAGGTCTTAGATCATTCTTTGCTGGTGAACCACCCCATTTCCTACTGGAAAATGTAGCAAGAAAGAGGTGGCCTTCCAGATATGAAAAGCCATTAGATGTACTTTTTTAGACAGAATGCTGTGAAACATCTGAATAATAGGCAAAATTAGGGGAAACGTCTCCCAACACAGGACACCAAAACTGTAGACATATGACCAAAGGGGATAAAAACTCCCCTTTCTCCTACCTCCCAACTTGTTTTTGAGTACACAAGCAGCAAGTAACTTTGAAATAGCTGCATTTCTAGGTGGCAGTATTTCTAAGACACTCTTCAAAGGCATTTCACAGGCATTAAAAATGATTCCTAGAAATGCACATTATTATTGGTAGTACTGTACTGAGATACTCAGTGTCAGGGAGGGCCCTGCTCTTTCATTCACTGATTTATGGAGCCATACCAGCAACAAAGGTTTAGCCACCAAGGAACAACAGGGTAACATCAACATAGATCTGGTAGGTGGACCCAAAGGATAGGTAGAAACCACAGAAGAACAAAATGGGTAAGGTTGGTCTCTGGGGATCCTCTGTTCCAGTCCGTTCGAGAAGGGTCACCTAGAGCCAGACCACATCCAGATGACTTGTGAGTATCTCAAAGGGGTTACCTGTCTGGGTAACCTCTGCCAGGGCTTGGTTGCCCTTGCAGTGTTTCCTGATGTTCAGAGAGAGCCTCTTGAGTGTCCATTTGTCCCCTATGCTTCTTGTCCTAGAACGTCACACGGTGAGGGTGGATATTAGCAAGAGACACATCTCTGATGTCATACCCAGCAAAATATGCTGTATGAAATAGTACAGGTCATATTTATCCAATAATTTGTACTACAATGCAGGAAACAGTATAAATGAAAGATGGCTTTGGCATAGTTTTGAACCACCAGGCATAAGATCAACTATCTGCTATCACAGAGCTCTGGCAGGTCAAAGAACAGTATCCTTTAACAAGACACAAGATGTCAAGTGGTTTTCTTATGTTCATTTTGTACAATTTCATGAAACAAGCAGTACTGGGGCTACATACCCATTTTAAATTAACGGTTAACCCATTTTATTTCCCTCATGACAGAGTAACAAATCTGTGTGTTATGTTTGTTGTACGAGACAAAGTAATACACACATCATATGTAACAACTTTATTGAGTAGTGGTGAAAAACGGTTCTCATGTACAGTCACTTAAGAAGCTGGAGAATCACAAACAGATCAGTTTCCTCCTATAACTTCATGTCTTGTGTTCACTTGACTTTCTCATAAAAAAAACAGGTATAAACTTCAGCTACA
>VZUA01047278.1:0-18230 GCA_013401035.1 Horornis vulcanius
AGATATGTTCTATTCCAACAGTCTTGATTCTCCTTTTCTTGGGGCTTTTAATTTTCCTAGTGTTTTTTGCTTGTTTGGTGACAATCTTTAAAGAAGAAAAAAAGTGTTTAAAGAGAGGATTTGGTAGCAGCCTAGTTAATTAAGTGCATTAGCTATGCTTTGGGAAAGGGTGACTGATGTAATGCTGCTTTGCATACTCAATTTTGTCTGTAAAATAAGTGCAAAACTCATTTTACCTGCAGCTTTTGGGCAACCCCTCACTTGCTTAGGATAGAGACAACCCTCACCAGTGTGTGTTGCTGCTGCTTAATGGCATTAATAGAGAAAAAAGGAGTTTTCAGGGGATTTTCTGGCCCTGATTTCTCTGGATGCAGTAGGGAAATATCTTGGACAGAGCTTTTCTAGAAGGGTGATGTTCCTGCTTCTCTTCCATGCAAATCTGGAGCTGCAATTCCATCATTTCTCTCTGAGATGTGTGCTCAGGAGTGACTTTGAGCAGTTTGGGTCAGTTTGGGCTGGTGGGAGTCCTCCTCTCCTGGTTCCTGTCAGTATTCCTTAATTATTAGGGAAAAATTAACAAAAGGGAGGAAGTTCTTCAGAGAAGTGTTAAAAAGCTGAATTTTTTGCAGCAATACCTTTGTGTGTACACACAGCATTACCAGGGTGATCCAGTTTTTAAAAATACCCATTTTTAGGGGAAGTCTGAGAGCTTGCATCCCTAAAATCAATGCTCAGCTGGAAGTAAGGCATTCTATTGGAACACTGTGTGTTTGACAATACATTTCATGCCTCATTTCCTGCCAGTTGTGGGCTCCAGTAAACACAAAGAACAAATTCCTTTTTATTTTTTTATTTTTTTTTTACTATGGAAAAAGCCCTATAGTTTGTTCCCTCTAGGATATCAGTGGTTAAATAGATTTCTGTAAGGACATATTCTGTTCACACTATAATCTGTTGTGACACTAAATCTTAATCCTTCTTCAAATTTCCATTGTTTTTGTACGAAAAGATTATTTCTAAAATATTTTATATCTCACATTCATTTTCTTGGCTAAGAATTAATTGCATAAGCAGTGGGTATCTGACCACTATTAAGTCTTCTATCGTAACCCAAAATTAAGAATTTAATGTGGATTATTCATAACATCTATCCAGTTAATTCAAAGTAATTTTTCTTTGCACTGGGCAGAATTTACGCTTTGTTGAAATGAGCTTCACCTCCTCAGGAGATGCTGGAAAGTCAACCTGGGCTGTCCTGCAGGCTTTGGGGCACTTTCAGTGCTGTGCTGAGGGTTTGGCTTATCCATGGCATTGATCCTGCTCTTTTCCAGGCTGGGGAAAAGGGGAAAATGAATGTCAGAGCTGTTGGGCCCCAGGAATGGCACATGGATGTGTGGCTCTGCTGCTGACCTCAGCAGTCACAGAGTTCTGTCCTGGCAGCATTTGCCACGAACTCCTCAAGGCAGGAGCTGCACTGGAAGTCTGGGAGAGGGGAGGATCAGCCTCTTATCTCAGGGCCCTGTCTTGCTGTCCCAGACGAGCTCAGCAGGGCTCTGCTGGAGTTTGCTGGCAGCCAGGAGGGGCTGGGAGAGCCCAGGAACAGCTGGGGCAGCTCTGCCTGCTGCTCACTGCCAGGGGCACCCAGGTCAGAGGGGACCTGGGGACATCTCTGATCCCAGAGATCCCCTCCCTCCCCAGGCAGGGCAACACGGAGTGCTCAGGGCATCTCACCCCTCTGCAGAGCCTGCTCAGGGCTTGGCCATCCTCAGAGAGGAGAAAAGTGTCCCTGCAGGAGCTGCTCTGTGCCCCTCATGCCACCTGTGCCCCTCCACCCTGAGCCCACCCTCCTGCAGCTCTCCAGGAGCTCAGGGCTGGGGTTTGGGGATGGATCCATCCCAGCACAGGGCAGGAGCAGAGGGATCCACCTGGCAGCTCCACGGGGCTGCTGGGGAAGGGCAGCAGGCAGGGAATCACCAGGGAATGTCCTCAGCTGGAAGGGAAATGGGTCAGAGGGTCCTGGACAGAGGCAGGACTGGCTCCTGGATCCTTAGGCTGGACCTAAAGCGTGTCCTGGAGGAGCTGTGGATTACTGGGAACCCCTGACCATGTCCTTGAGCCCTCAGCGAAGGGTGAATTTCATTTCCCCTTCTCATTCAAATGATTTCACGTGCACACAGCCCCAAACTGAGTGAGAATTAAGTTAATTGGCAAGGCAGTGCTGGTTTCAGTGTTGCACCTCCAATATTTTGAAAGCAAGCCTTCAGCCTGTCATTCCATGGGACTTGGGAAATCTCTAACAAATCAGTTTGAAGTGGGCTGTAAGGAAAGGCACAACTCCCTCTGCAGAGAAGAAATAACTGCTCAGGACACAGGAATCTTTGCTTAAAGCACATTGCTGATTGTTTTTCCCTTTTCATTTCATTTTTTTTTTTTTATTTATTTAAACATAAATGCAGGCTGGGATAAAGCACCTAGCTAAGCAGAAAAGGACCTCTTGGAGTCAGATATTTGTGAATAAAGTGTCGGCTGGAGCAAGGCAATACAAATGATATACAGTCACTTTGTAGTCGTTGGCTCTTTAATTGAGCAGACTGATGTGCTGGGCTCACAATGGATCTCGGGAGCAGCCTGGGAACGAGGTGCTCTTATTTTGCTTCTCAAAGGCGCCCATTTGAAGTGCAGGTGAGCACAAACCATTTAAGAAATAATTGGTCTGACCCAGCTCTGGAGTAGCCGTTTTGGCAGCAGTAAAGGAGGTGTTCCTCCGGTGACAGAAGACAATGAGACACGGATACAGAACACGAGATTTGCTCTGAAAAATACCCAGCGAAAAAGGGAGGGTACAGAACACAATAAATGCTCTAAAAATACTCAGCCCAATGCAAAAAGGAGGGTATAGAACACAAGATTTGCCTAAAAAATGCTCATACTCAGCTCAATGCAAAAAGAAGGGTACAAAACACAAGATTTGATCTAAAAAATCCTCAGCCCAGTGCAAAGGGGAGGGTAAAGAACACAATGTTGGCTCTAAAAAATACTCAGCCCCAAAAAGGGAGGGTATAGAACACAATATTGGCTCTAAAAGATAACTCAGCCTCAAAAAGGGAGGGTATAGAACAAAATAAATGCTCTAAAATATACTCAGCCTCAAAAAGGGAGAGTATAGAACACAATAAATGCTCTAAAAAATACCCAGCCCAATGCAAAAGGGAAGGGGGGAAACTGCAAAAGGAGGGCTGTCCTTTTTAGCTCTTCTGCAGGTCCTTCTGCTTCATTAGCCAAATTTCAGTGCCTTTCCATCTTTCCCAACTGTTCTTTAAAAACAACAGTTTCATTTATCATTCCCAGCCCTGCCCATGACCCAGCCTGGATCAGTGCAGCTTCCCAGTTTGCCTTGTTGCACTTCCCTTCAAGTCCATCTACAAGCACAACTCATTGAATTCCTCATTTTGGCTCTTCTCTGCCACCCTTCCCTTCAACAAAACTGCCAGTGTTTCCTTTAAATGCCATAAAACTATTTTCCCACTTAAGAAAAAATTATATTGTGATCTTCCCAGGGTGAGGAAAAGAGAGATTTTGAAGAGCAGACAGTGGCTGTTGAAGCTTCAAAATCCAGAGGTCAGATCCAAGTGAATAAATGTGGGCAACACAACCCTGGTGTGGCAAAAATCTGCTGCCCCAGAACGTGTGCAGAGGGAAATCCTCCTTTTTGCTCTTCTCCTGAGGAGCTCCTCCTGCCACAGGAGCATCAGTTATTCCCATTTCCCCTGCTCCTGTTAGAGGCTGCTTTGAATGGGGAGCTGTCATAATTTGGATTCTTTCAATGTTTTGTATTCATCTAAAAGCAGCACCAAGGTGTGGGATTTAAAATCCTTTCACTCACATCTTTTAGGATGCTGTAATAAAGAGTTGCTTCATAACATGTTCAAGGTCTATTAAATAAATGCACTGAAGAATTCCTGTTCCCTCTGAAACGGGCTTGTCAAGCTAATTTAATTTCAGTGTCTGCACATGGAAGGTGTGCTATTTTCTCCTTTCAGTGATTTCAAAAATTAATAATTAAACTTTCCTATTTTTACTTAATAATCAGTGCAAATTACTGCACTTTTCTGCCTTTGTGTTTTATAATATTATGGTAATTATTGCTGTGTGTACCTGGATGCATAACATGCTGAAAACATTTTTATCAAATCATTGGGAGAAATTGCTGAGCCAGTACAACTCCAGCCTGGAGAACTCCATGGGCCCAACTTCCTGCTAAATCCTGCTTATTGTGAGGTGCCAGCCTGTCCATGGCTTAATCATGGAGAATAATCCAGATATCTCTTTATTGTACTGTGGAAAATTATTTTTTTAATGGCTGCAGGGGGTCTGAGCTTCCTAATTACCAAAATTTGCTTCCTAATTTCCAAAATTTGCTTCCTTTTTTGTGTTTTTTTTTTTTTTTTTCAAAGTGGGGTTTATTTACAGCCTGCTCCATGAGGGCACCCAGCACCTTTGGGAAATCTCAGCAAATCCCAGATTTCTCCCTCCTCCAGGTGTGATAATCAAATTTGGCTGAGGTAGGAATCTTGCACTGCATATTTGGATTTTTTTTTCCTCACTCACCTCTGAGGAAATAGAACATCAAAGCTTCTTTCCCCCCTCTTGTGAGAGAATTCTCATGGATGGATGCTTTGCCTTCCCTCTTCTCAAATTTGGGGGTTGGTGATACGTGTACCTTTTCAAAACAAATAAATTCTGCCTCTTTGGGGAATCTCACGGTTCATTTCCTCAGCTCCTGGGGAAGGTAGGACAGTTACATAAGTGCTCACTGCTGAGGGATCTCTCTCCTGCTTTCCGTGGAGAGCAGTGGTCACTGAGAGAGGATTTACCAATAAAAAACATTTTCTCTTCCTCTAAAACCCGCTGGGATCTGTGCTCATATTTCAGCCTTTGGGTTACAGAGCCATCCTTAATACAAGTGAACATTCCAGCATCCAGGATTATTTAAAATTATTATAATGCACCATTAGCAATGACTAATGGCAGCATTTAAGTCCGTTTTAGAACTTTTTTTCCCCCAAAAAAAGTTTGTATAGTTTCAGAAATTTCCTGTGATTATAGTTTCCATAGGCTATAAAATCGTAAAGCTGGCTGTGGCTATGAAATTCTATAATATTATGTGATTTTTTTAGCCTAATGATATATTTATGATGATTCTATACTGATATTTAACATTACATGCTCTTTACTTTAAATTAACCAGTCAGGGAAGCCTCTGAAAAAGGGAAGATCAGCTCAGGTTGGTCAGTTTGTGGTTATTGAGTGTGTGTGTGTGATCACTATTAACAAAATCCCCAGGAAAACCTCGTGTGAAGGGAGAAGTGGGAGGGGAATGGGCAGAAATGCAAACTTTGTGCCAAGGTGAGTGACATTTATTAAAATCAGCCCCAGTGACAGGATCAGGAGCGCTGCAGCTGCCCTTTAAAAAACTTCCTGTGGAAATCAGGCCTGATTTGAATTGCTGGGGATGAACAGGGAGGATTTAGGCAGGATTTAGCTCATGCTGACTGTGTTTCACAGTTTGAAATTAATTTTTTTTTTGTTTATTTTCGGCCTCCCGATGTCTTGACCGATTTGGTACTTGGGTGCAGAGTTTGTTTTTTGAGAGAAAAATTTAATTATCAGGGAAGATGGGTAGTGGGTGAAACAAATCAGCTTCTGCCAAGATGCTCCAGTTCATTACTGAGAAATAGTCACCCTGAGTGTGTGCATTTACAGCGTGCTGCCCTACAGGGCTGATCAAAATATTTACAGGCTTTGCTGGAGTGAAACAGCCTGGAAATTTAGGGGGATTTACTGGAGAAAACTCTGGGAAAATCATGAGCAAACTTAGCTAATCCCAAAGTGTTTCTGGTACCTTTGTTGGTGATAGATGAGAATTGGTGACAATTGAACAGCAATAAACTTTTTGTATGAATATTTTTCCTATTAAAAAACCCTATTTTTCCTAAGGGGAAAAAAAAATCTCTTATTTAAGGTCTGCTGTTCTCTTTATGGTGTTTCTCAGCCTTTTTGTTGGAGTTTGAAGGGATGTTCAGGTGCCCAGTGAGGTTTTATAGGAACATTGCACTTGGCTTGAACAAAACCTGCTACTGGATGGTGAAAATACCTTGGGAAATGGGCAGGAACCTCCAAGGTGGTGGTGTAGTAAATTTTGAGGCAAAAATATTTGTTTCAATGGTTTAGGAGGAGTCTCAGTACAGCTGCTCCACAAGAACTTCAGTTTTAGGGAGTTTGAGCTTCCCCCTGTCTGAGGAAAATGAGGGTTGGGTGGGAGAGGGGATTTTGTGCCTCCTGAAATACCTGGAGACCCTCAGCTGCTGAGCATTATTGATGTACGAAGATTAAGAATAGAAATTTCCTTCTTTCCACGTCAAATCTGACTCTCACTCAAGTTAGAACCCCCAAACTAGCAGCAGTCTTCAATTAGAGAGGAAAAAAAATGAGTAGGGAAATAATCAACTGGGAAAACTGCCGAGGTATAGTCAGAGTTTCACTCTGTTCCCATAAAATTGGGAATAAACTTCTCTTGCAGTTAGTGGGAGTTAAACAGAAAAAATATTCTTAAAAAATAAAATACTGGCCTTGATATACCACAACTTTGGTAAAATTCTGTTTATTATTTTTAAAGGATAACTTCAAAATTCTGTTTATTATTTTTCAAGGATACCTGCTTTGTGTGCAGTGTTCTGCTGCAAAGGTGTTTTTCTCACACACTGATCTGTTTGGGAGGCCTGGTTTTCAGGGTGTTTCAGAAGTTGAAAATTTATTTCTGTGCCTGTTTTTGTGTCCAGGTTATTGGTTCACATGCAAGCAGGAATGAAACAAATATTTTCAGTTCAGAAATATTTTCAATTCAATTCAAACCCAATTCAGATCTGCCTGCTCTGTAAAGATGCACTTAAAACAGACAGAGAAAACCTCCCCTCTGAAAAACCCAGCCTTCCACACAAACATCTGATTTGCAAATCAGATGCGAGAGGGGCTCTTATTAACTAGTTAAATATCAAGGTTGGAATTTTCATAAAAGGGCAATTTCAGAGCTCATTTGTGTGTGTAATTATTGTGCTTGTGTGAGCAGCCCTGCTGAACGTGCACATAAATGTCACCTCAGGTTCCTGATGGGTCGCGGCCACGCTCCCTCCCCACGCCTGGGGCTTGGGGAATCTGCAAAACAGGGCCACAAAATCGGCCAGAAAGGGTTTTTCGTGAGGAAAAGAGCAGCAATCGAGTGCACATGGGCACATCCTCGGTATGGAGCTGGGCTCTAAACAAACTGCATCAGGTTTTAAAACAGCAGCACAAACACAACCTGAAAAAGTCAATGCATCCTTTTCCAAGCCTAAAGATTTGGCAAATGCACTCTGTTGTCACTTCCACGTTCAAAATGGTTTAGAGATACTTCTTGTTCCCTTTTTTCCATGCTGGGATTTTTTTTTTAATCATCCAAAAGCTGTGAAAAACTTGAAATCTGAGGCTGCTGTTATCAGATAACACATCCTAAGACTCTGCATTGAAGAATCTCCCACGTTCTCCTTCTCAAACTGGAGATGAACATCACCAAAGCAGTCTTGGGGTCACACTGGGTGGGGCTTTGCAGATTGAGCTGAAAAATATTTATCCTGTGCTGTGAAAAACTGGAGGAAATGCAGAATTCAATTCACTGGAGGAATGTGTTGCCAAAATGCAGCTGAGGTCAGGAGCAGCAAGGTTTAAACAGGATTTTTGGGGTTGTGGGTAAATCATCACTTCTGAAGAGTTAATGCAGTTGGTTCTAATGAGGGAACACGAGGAGGAGGAGGAGGAGGAGGGAGGGAAGTTAATATTTAAGGGTAAATGTACCTTTGTTAAAATTCAGGGTGACATCTTGTGGGCAGAGAGGCTGAAATTCTGTGCAGGGTTTTGGAGGGTTTAACCTGCCTTCGGTGGCTGCTGGCAGGGGAGGAACCTGAGGCTGCAGAGCCCCTAAAAACGCTGGGATTCTGTGATTTATCCCAACTTTTCCTGTGAGAGAGTGGGAGGAGGGGGGTTTGGCAATTGTGCCTCGGTGGGAAGGAGGCAGCAGCGTGGGTGGAGGGACAGCAGGTGCCCCGTGCTGCAGGAGGGGACGGTGTCCCCTGGCCCAGGGCAGCAGCAGAAGGCAGGACACAGGAGCTGAGCCAGAGCCCAGGCTGGGGCTGCAGAGCTCAGGAGGAGCAGGCAGGAGGCCAGGCAAGGAAGGGAGAGCAGCACGGCCCATCCTGCTCTGCATACTGCTCTCCATACTGCTCTCCATACTGCTCTCTATACTGCTCTCTATACTGCTCTCCATACTGCTCTCCATACTGCTCTCCATACTGCTCTCTATACTGCTCTCTATACTGCTCTCTATACTGCTCTCCATACTGCTCTCCATACTGCTCTCCATACTGCTCTCTATACTGCTCTCTATACTGCTCTCCATACTGCTCTCCATACTGCTCTCCATACTGCTCTCTATACTGCTCTCTATACTGCTCTCTATACTGCTCTCTATACTGCTCTCCATACTGCTCTCCATACTGCTCTCCATACTGCTCTCTATACTGCTCTCCATACTGCTCTCTATACTGCTCTCTATACTGCTCTCCATACTGCTCTCCATACTGCTCTCCATACTGCTCTCTATACTGCTCTCTATACTGCTCTCTATACTGCTCTCTATACTGCTCTCCATACTGCTCTCCATACTGCTCTCCATACTGCTCTCTATACTGCTCTCCATACTGCTCTCTATACTGCTCTCTATACTGCTCTCCATACTGCTCTCCATACTGCTCTCCATACTGCTCTCTATACTGCTCTCTATACTGCTCTCTATACTGCTCTCTATACTGCTCTCCATACTGCTCTCCATACTGCTCTCCATACTGCTCTCTATACTGCTCTCTATACTGCTCTCTATACTGCTCTCCATACTGCTCTCCATCCTGCTCTCCATCCTGCTCCCTGCCTCACGGCCCCCCCCCCGGGCTGGATTTGGTGTTTTTTGTGTGTTTTGTGTAAGGTTCCAGTGGCCAAAGCAAATAATGATATTATGGCCCTTGAAAGCCATTCCGAGCCCAGGGTCCAGCAAAGCAGAATCTCGGCTTGGTGCTTTGTTTAGTGGGGGATTCAAATCCCAACTTAATTTAATCTTTTGATTTATCCTGCAGGTACTGCCTGATTATATTCCAGGGCCACCAGTAAGAGAAATGCAGGGGTTTATTTATTAATTTATTTTTGCTTTCAGCGAGGAAAGGTTTGGCAGAAGTCGCTGCTGTTCTCTGTGATGTGAGTGAGTGAATAACTCATCCGTGAGCCTGTGATGCCCACTGATTCACGTTAATTACATGGGGTTACACTGATTTTAGCTCTGCACATCAGCTGAGGCCTGGGGAGCAGGGCAGGACTGCAAACTGAGTGGTCAGCCTGGCACCAGAGCTGCAAAAAATGGGCAGAATTTCCCTGGGAAGGGCCAGGGGTGCCAGGGGCAAGGAGGAGGCTGATGGAACTTCCTGGGAAATCATGGATAAATCACTTAAAGCTGCATTTGTGAGGGGGTTTGTGTGTGTTTAAAATGACTCTCGGTGGCATTAAAAGCCAGGACACCCCTCCAAAGGTACAAGCTGGAAAGGTAAAATTGCTGTGCTGCCATTTCAGGGCTCCCCTTCCCTGGAATATTTGGGCAGCTCAGAGGTTGAGACGGATGGAATCCACTCCCATACCTTGAACAACCTGGGTTCCCTGTCCTGAAGCCCTTGCAGGGTGAGTCCAATAAAAGCAGACCCCAGTCAGACCCAGGTACTGTTGCTGTAGCAGGAACCAGCAGCGTTCCAAACTCCCTGTGTGTTCTCACCTTTGTGTTCCAAGGCTGCAGGGGATTTTCTCATTTGCCTCCCTCTCTGGACCTTTAAAATATTCAACATTTTTATTTAATTTTTTCCTTTTGCTTTCCCAAACGAGACACACTTCATGCATATCCCTCCAACAACAACAACAAAAAAAGGCTAAAATTAATTTTAAAAAAATCATATTAAATCTTTAATATTCTCCTATGGATGACAATATAGCCAAGCAGACAAGGACAGCATGCAAATCTCGTGGCATGCCTGCCAAACATAATGCATTTATATTAAATCTATTGTACAGTGAGAATTTGAAGGCTGCAGTGATCAGAGGAAACCATGCAATTGGATTAATAGATAATTTAGGCTGTAATCCAACAAAGCAGTTAAGCATGTGCTTACTTTTAAGCGTGCACAGCATTACTTGATGTTAGCTGAGGTAAAACGAGCTTAAAACTAAGCCCATCCTAAAAGTGTTTGGTTGGCTGAGTCAATGATCTGGACAAGGAAGGGTTTGCAGCTGGAAATCCAGGAAGGGGTAAAGAGTGTCCATTTGTCCTGTAATCACTGAAATCTATTTTTCCTGCAGTCACTGAAACACCCCCAGCTCGAGTTTCAAAGCAGAACATTTTTATAGGGGGGTTAAAAACCAGCACTGGCCAACTGCAGTGGTGAGCAGCTCCAAGATTATCTGTTCTACCTGCAAGTGGTAAAACATTTCATGCATTCCTGGTTGATCTGAGCTCAGGACAATGAGATAACCCTGCAAAACCTGTGGCTGGTGCTGCTAATTCCACACAAAGATTGTCTCCTGCAAGGGCTCATAAATGGAGTTATCTTTGAGCAGAGGCTGTGAGGGGATTCAGGGACAGGGAATGTGCTCTGGATCTGAGAGAAGAAAGCAACCTGAACTTGCTGGGTGACCTTAGATTGTCACCCAGGCTCCTCTGCACCAGCCCCACCAGTGCTCCTGCTCCTGACGCTCTCCAGTATTTGTGGCCTTAATTGAGGGACATAACCAAACAAATTTATCATTGCAGCCCATAAAAACGACAGAATTCATATGGTAGCATTCTTCATTCTCTCCAATTTGTTTCCCTGAAATCCCCGCAGCAATTTATTTGCTGAATACGCGAGTTTTCCTCCTTATGAAAATTACAAATTGTTGTCAAGGTTAACGAGTTAATATTCTCATTCAATATTTATTTTATAGGGGGGGAGGGGGAAGGAAGAAGAGCGACTGTTCTTACACTTTCTTCCACGGCAAAGTCTGGTTTCTTAATCAATATGACAAGGACACTGTCCTTTGGATAATACCCTGAATCATCGGGACTAAAAAATGAGCTTTATTAATCAACAGCCCCTGATTAATTATTATAAAGTGATGCTCATACATTTCTGTACATTTTAATAATTCCTGCAGAAGGCTAACAATGTCCCCAGTGATTTGAAGGCTTTGGGGTTTGAATTTTTCTAAGCAATGTCACAATAAATAGTCCAAGGGTACTACTGCTCGCTCACTAATCCAGTCTGTTTCAATCCAGCAAATGAGTAAAACCTTCTTTTTCCTATTTCCCATCTATAATTTATCATTTGCATACAAAGTAAGAAGCAGGAATCGGCAGTCTCATCAGTTTTCAAAATATCAAGGGACAACTGGGGTGATTTATAGCAGGCTGTATTATCTAGATCATATAACCCGAATATTTCTGTAAAAACAGACCCACGTAATCTCTCAATAAGTGTCTGGCTGGCAGACAAATGTGGTGAAGGTCACTGGGCTGGAGAACTTAGTGCAGACCTGAGTAGCCATTAGGCTTTTCCTTGCAAGGAGATATCCCATCCTGATAAGAATCATCTCCACTGACAGTTTCTGGGGCTGTGGATCCCCCTTTTGAGGCTCCCTCAGCCATCAAAGGACACGGGCTGCGTGTTTGCTACCAGTGAGATGAAAAATATGCCACCTGTTCCTTCTGTTTTCAGGGCCCTTCTGAGGACATGACCTTGCTGAAAGGAACAGATGCATTCCCTCACTAAGTGATCCAGCCCCAAACTCTGCCTGTCGAGGTGACCACAGCTGGGGAGCCTTTGTGCTTCAGCTCCCGAGGGCAGCGTGGTCCCCAGCCACAGGGAAAGGGCTTGCGTGGGGCTGTGGCAGATTTAATGACAAATTAGCGTGAATTTATTGAAATAGTGCAAGTTTTAGAATGGGCAGGCATAAAGCCTTATCCAGCACTGATTCTGAGCTGTTTATTCCTTGTATCAGGCATGTCCCAGCCTGGCTTTCTGTCCCTGTAAAACGTGCCCAGCTCTGAGTGCTCGAAGGAAGCTCTTGAAGCACCTTTGTGTCCGTGATAAACGACACCAGACCTCCAAAGGCAGCAGCCTCTCGTGGCTGTGGTTTAAAATAACGTGTTTGCATTGTAAAAAACTCAGTGGCCTTTCCCCAGCCTTCCTGCAATGAACGTTTTAATTACCCATCAGAGCGCTGGTCCCTCCAAAGGCGGGTTTAGGAATTTTTCACAGGGAGATGTCACAATCTGTGCGCCTGTAAACCACGGGTTATTGGGGTTTATCTTCTTGATTTCTGCCTTCATTCCAGGATGTCAATAATGAGTTCTCTGTTCACTTTATTAATTTGAGCCACTGGACAAAATGTCACTGCTGTAGGATGCTCTGCAGCGAGCAGCCCTCCTGCATTTTGCCCTCCAGAAACGCGGGCTCTGATCACAGATAACGAAAATGAGATTAGGATGTTAGCTTTCTCAAGAGATAACAGCAGTCTAGGTCATAAAACTACCATATGGCAGATTTGGCAGTCTTTCCAGAGGTCCATGGTTTAATTATCACAAAGACAGATTCAGCTCCCCACTTGCAAATGCCTGGGTCCTCCTGTGGCAAGGGCTGGCGATGCAATTAAGGGGAGAGCAGTATTTGCTTGGCTGCAGCAGAAATGACCTTACTGTGGCCAGCACTGTCACTTCCTAACATTTCACTCATGATTAAGTTTATCATTTCAAACAAACAACATAAAATGTCAGGTCTCTGGTCTGTTTAACGTGTGGGAGGAGGGGTAGGGAGGGTAGAGAAGCATAAAGCAGGACTGAGCCAAGCTGGAGAGCTTTAGCTCTGAAAAGAAATTCAAAGTTGACAACTACATCAGAGAACAGGGGTATCTCTGCAGGCAGAGTTTGCTGTTGCGGGCAAATCTTTTTGTTTCTTGCATCAAATGCTTTGGTGTTGCCTGTGTTTGCAGCCCTGTCTTTATTTCCACCCTCAGTTTCACACACAGCCCCTGGTGTGTTCAGGTTTTCTGCTGTCCCCTCTGCTTCCCTGTGAGCACTATTACACAGTCACCACAGAGAGGAAGAACTAATTGCAGGGAAAGCAGGATTTCATCTGATTTAGACAGCTCTGGGCTGGTTTGCTGTGAGCCTGCTCACACAGTGCCCTGGTCAGCACAGATAAGCAGCGGGAGGTTGGTGAGGATGATGTCCATCAGCCTGGAATTGAACTGGGCCTTTAAAATTGCCATTTCCCAGAGAAGTCTCTCACTCTGCTGAGGATGTGCAATGGGATAGCAGGGAGATGACAATTGTCCTCATCAAACAGAGAACAACTTTTAAAAAGCGTGTCCCCAGATGGATCAACGCTTCACTAAAAGCAAATTCATTGGAGCTCCTCATGTCCAGGAAACACTGTTGGGATTGCAAGACTGAAGTCACAAGTTAATTTAACTCACTGGCAACACAGAAAACACTTCCTGCAGTTGTTTTGTGTGCAGTGGTCACAATGAGAATTTCTTTAGGAACACCATCAGGGTGTAGGTTGATCTCCAAGGTTCCTGAGAGGGAAGGACGCACACACCCCAAAATGTCTGCTTCTAGTCAGGAGCATGAAAGCATTTCTGAAGCCAACCAACACTTAATGAGATCAGAAAATATCAAGTTGTAGGAAGTGATAATGGTTAAATGGTGAACTTGTTGGTGTAGGGAAAGATTCCTTGAAAGTTAAAATCTCACCCTGCCCAACCTGCTGCTGGTTGTGCTCAGTCTGGGTGTGGGATGAGCACCTCCATGGCTGTTGTTATTTTTAACTCCTGCAGGCTCTGAGAGTCCTGAGCTGGAGTGACAACTCCACTTTCCCCACGTCCTGGCTAATTTTATGCAAACCCTTGGAGACCGAGTTCAGTTCACAGGCATGTTCATGTCCAATTAAAAAGTAATAGATCTGAAGCACATATAACAAATCAAAAGAATGGAATACTGTCAAAGCCAAGAATTAAAATCCAGCCACACAGGCCACCAGGCTTCACGAGACTATAAAAAATCATTTTTAATATATATTTAATTTCTGAATCTTTATGATGAACAAAACATATTGAAATCCACCCTCACTCTAGCCAAGGCTATATAAAAATATCGCTTTTCATTATTAGGGTTTTTTTTAATATTCAGGGGCTTCCTAAAGCTGGGATTTTAACAAATACAACAAATTGTATGAGACACCCGATTAGATTGAGAGTGAGCATCAAACAATGTGAGGTGTCAGTAAATGGTGTCTCACCTGTTCTCTCAATTGTGCTGAGGAGAGGGAGTTTTAGGGGCTGGAGAAGGGAGCTCCTGATTGTTGCTGGCTGTTCATTTTCAGGGATAAAATATGAAACATCAGCTGGCCAGAAACTCTGTGGAATTTTAATTACGAGCTCTTCTCTCAGTTATTTGTATTTTTAATGCACCAAGTTTTAAGAGATGTGTTCAGGCCAGGATGAATTAGGTGGGACATGAGGATAAAATAAGAAGGCGGTTCTTATCAAAACTAAACCTTCTATTTCTTTTTTCTTTCACCAAAGCACCTGTACAGCCAAAGTATCAATGCAGATACAGCTCCTACACCTGGAAATCTTCTCTCACCCCTATTTATAATGTCTCCAGTTCTCTATTTCCTTATGAAGTCAGCAAAGGCCAAAAAATTCATAAAAAATTTAGTGGCGAGCGAGATAGCATTACTGCTTTTAAGTAAAGTCTATGAAAGGAGCATGAGATCAGCATAAAAATAAATCAGGCTAAATTTAAATCTTTGGACACTAAAAACTAAAACTCTTGGAAAGTGGAGAGAAGATTTATTGCTGTGGAGAACTGCCTGGAGATACCCATCAGCAAGGACCCAGCTTCCAAGGGGGGGAAGCAGAGGTGGAGTAGGGGAAAAATTGTTCTGTGTGAGGGCTGGAATGGAAACCCCAGTGAGTTTTTGGTGGATAATCCAGGATTTTCTGGTGAACTCAAGGATAACCTGATTTTTGCCTCGGAACTTGTGAATTGTTGAGTGTGGCCCCTCAGTTGATGCCAGTGGGGAGACAGCAGTGTTTTATTGCATAAATAAGATCAAGGAAATAGAGGAAAGGGTTCTGCCTGTGTAAGAGCTCTGAGACCTGCCGGGTACGGTCACGGACAAGGACTTTTGGAACAAATAAATGTCATTTTTTATCACTTGCCCATTGAACCACGTGCTCAAATCAACCCCGGTCCTGGTGCCTAGCTTTGACTCTGGAAGCCAGAAAAGTTCCCGTTTTCGTCCTGCTGCCCTTTGTGTGCTCTTGATGGGACACTTTTCCCCCTCATTAGAGTCGCTAATTGGCTCTAGCCTCTGTCTCTCACCTCCCAAGGACCCAGTTGCTGCAGGTGTTGGTGTAGGATCGGCCAAAGGAGTGCAAACTCCCTGGAAGAGCCATTAATTGGGATGGAAGGGAGGGGAGAGAATCACGCTCAGCTTGGAAAGGTTTTCAATTCTTATGTGTCAGAATATCCTAATTCAAACCCAAATGGGAATCCACCATTCTGGGGGATTCACACAGCTCCAGGTAAACAACTAATGAGCAGCCTGCCAGTTTCATTTTTATCAAGAGCCCTCAGAGATTCGACTGTGCCATTTCATAAAATATGCAGATGATAGTGGAGGGAGAATAGCAAAGGCTTTGAAAATGATTCACACAACCTAAAAATGATGTTGAAAAGGGAGGAATTAAATATTCACAAAGTGTGAGAAATTAAGGCATATTAACTGTTAGAATGTGGAAATGAAGTGACTAACATGCACAGAGCTGATGAGAACTAGATGATTACAGATCTGTCAAAAGTTTCTAATTCTGACACAGTGTGATGTCGAGGTGCTACTTGGCTGGTAAGGGCAAAAAATTAGGTATGGGACAAGAAATGCAAACGTGACAGATCAGAGTCAGAGGCGGGCAGACACCGCAGTGATTAACATTAGGCTCAGTCCTGGAGCAAGGGTGAACTTTCAGCTGCAAAATGAATACTAATTATGGTTACAAACAGAACACAAGGGGCTCAATCCATCAGCTCCAGGAGGGCTGGTGTAATGAGTTAGTCAAGGGGGAAAAAAAGTCACCTAGGGCCAAATTTGTCTCACCGCAGAGTTCTGGCTTACACCAGGGATGGATTTGACCCTTGGGATATGAGAGTTGGAAGTTTTGCTCTTCTGTAATTAATCAGGGGTTTATCTGGTGTTGCAGTTTTGATAGAGCGGAGGAAAGGTTGCTGGCAGATGGATTCGTGCAGGGGTGGTGCAAAAGAATAAGGAATAATAATTTTAAAGAGAAGCTTGGAGTGTCCACAGCAGGTGAAGTTATTCATGTTCTGACAGGGCAGGGACATTGTTCCACCCTCCTCGAGGGCAATCCCTGACCTGGGAGCACAGAGCTGGGGATTTCTCCTGGAAATCACCCTCTGGAAGCACCTTTGGTGTCACCAGGTGCAGGTGCCTGGGGCTGGAATCCCTCCAGCATTGTGCCAGCACTGCCCTCTCACCCCAGCCGTGCTTGGAGCTTGGCTTTCTGGGGAGCACTGGACTGTCCTGGCCATGTGGAAATGGATCAATTCCCAGTGAGGAGTTGGGTGTGATGGCTCTTCCTCGGGCTGCCCAAAGGAGCAGGAATTTGGGAGCTTGTTCAGCCACTGCTGCAGTTTCTGTGCCCTCCCTGGCCCTTGAGTGCTCTGTGGCAGCAGACAGTGAAAGCTGTGCTCGAGTCTCTGCAGGAATCTCTCGTGGCTGATTAATATTTTCCCTTTATTCATGGAAAAAAAAAAAAATCCCTGCAAATTCTCTGAGTCTGAGCTGCAGACGCCAATGTGCAGAGCTGAGGTGTGTGCAGCCAGGGATCTGGAAATCCAGTGGGAGTTACACCCTGGAGTCTCCTGCCAGAAATCCTCACTGGATTGCCATGGTCAGCACTGGATGCACTGAGACCACTCAACAAATAAATATTATTTCGATTACAACCATATCAACAGCATCTCGATACCTTCCAGAGACAAAAAGAACTTGAGATATTAAAAAAAAAGAAAAAAAAGTGAAAGCTGTGCATGCCAAAGAGAGGGGGCACCGTGGGCGTGTTTTGCATCCCTGATTTGTTGGAGAGCCTGTCCTGTGCTCACAATCAAGAGACAAACAAAAACTCAAAGGTCACGAGAAGACTGAGCCTGGTGAGGTGGATGTTCTGAATATATTAGGTATGTAAAGCAATATTGTGGCCCATCCAAACCAGAATTAGTGGTAATTATTATATAATATGTAATGATGGGATTTAAATGGCTAACACATTTTCTCTGCTGAGATCATTTAGACATGATTCATATAAATGATTAAATTAATAGATCTTCCTCTTTTAAGACTGCTAGGCAGCTTAAACTAAATTTCTCAACAGAGACTGATCCCGGTGAAATAATATTAATAGAAAATGGAAGAAGAATTTCTGAGAAGTGGGTAAATATATGATGGAGTTTGAGGAAATTTTTATGGACGTCTTTGCCGACCAAAATACTTCCCAGATTTAAATATTCTCTAGAAATAACCCATCAAGGACTTTGGAAGGTGAAAGAACAACAATCCTAACTTTCGTTGAAAGAAAAGAATGGCAAAATTCTGTGCTGGAAGATGGGGACTTAAAGGATCACTGTCTACTTAGTTTAGGCTTAAACATTAGGCTTTTCATAACTCTAAATGGTTTTATAAAACCTAATGTGAATAGAAATGTTTTTCTTGTTCCTTTTCTGAATTAAATATCAATAGGAGAAGCCCCCTCACCCCCCCCCACATGCCCAGCAGAACCCTGGGCAGTGCTGGGAAGTCACACACGGCAGCCCTGTGCTCATCAGTGAGAACAAGGACAGGAAAACGACTGTAGATGGGATTTCTGAACAAACCAGGGAGCTGAGTGTCCAAATCTGAGAGACACCTGGGGATTTTAGCCTCAAAGTGCCACCAGCCAGTGTGGATGGCTGGAGCTCTGAGCAGTCTGGGATAGGGGAAGGTGTCCCTGCC
>VZUA01047279.1:2268-13776 GCA_013401035.1 Horornis vulcanius
ACCACTTGTTGCCTTGGGTTTTTTTTTTATAAATGTCACCTTCAGGGAATGAGTCAGAGCCAATTTTCTCTTCAAGAGAGTGGATTTTTTACTCCTGTTGTCTTTTAAACTTGTGTTATCTACTGCACTTTGTTATGTGGTGTCTCTTGTAAAATTTCTTCCCTCACAGTTTGTATTTCAGCCATTATTTTAGAAATATTTAGCCTGGCTGGAAAGACACTGGAGAGTTATCAAAGGGGACAAGTCAGAGACACTTATCAATAATCCAAATTTGTCCTTCACCTCCAGGTTTGTTCAGCTGCATTTGGGGAAACCACATTTGTTTGACATTGGCTGCCATAAACCTTTAGCCCACTGCTGTGTGGGATAACCCTGCGAAAGAATTTATAGCAATATTTAATCTGTGTGTGTGTGAATAATCAGTTTTCTCCGTGGGATGTGCCTCAGGCTCATGGATTCATCCCTTCCCCTGGCACTGGAGGTATTTTGTGCACCAAGAGTCCTTTCCCTGCCTTCCAAACCCTGGCCTGGCTTGGCTTGGGCTTGGTTTTAAGGGCTGATTTCTGGCACCTTTCTGTGTCACCCCAGCTCATTTATTTTTCTTTTTTTCCCCCAAATTTTGGGCCTGTTTGCTCCACTGTGAATGTGCTGGTATTGATGAAGGAGAAAGTAGCCTGGGTGGTGGTACAGGACGTGGGGAGCAGGAAAAGGCAGATGGCTGCTCTGCTAATGGGGCTTCTCCATTTGATCTCACAGGGAGAGGGACCTTTTCATTGTCAGAATTTCCCAAAGCTCATTGATTTTTCATTCTAGCAGGATTTGTTTGCTTTTGAACCACTGCTGTGCTTTTATCATTAGATGCTGAACCTTTCACTGGGCTGCACATTTCACTAGTTTTTTGATACTTGCTCTTGTAGGATTCCAGCACAGAACTTCTTCCTTCCCCCTTTGCATTGAGAACACTCCTTAGATTCTAAATAAACCAGGCCCAGTCATTCTTTTTTATTGTTTGAAATAATCTAAATGCAATGTGATCTACATTCCAGTTTTAGCTTAGCACTCCAAAATATTAAAATTAATTTTTACCACTACACTTTTGCTTTCTAATTCTCTGTTTTATTATATACCAGGGGTTTTTCCATCCAAAAAAAATTCTTTTAAAAAAGCATTTTCTTATTTTAAACAAAACAAAACCCACAAAAGATACTCTGGATGGAAGGTCAGCTGTGTTCTACAGCATTATTCAAGGTCTTCATCCTCTTCTGAAGGAAACTGGGGTGAAATGCCTGGAGAGCAAGGTTTCAAAACTGCACAAAGTTTTCTGAAGCTGTGCTTAAGCAGGAACAGCTGCACTCCTGTATTGCCTCTTTTTTAATTAGTTGAACCCACTTCCTCCACTCTTTACTTCCTTATGGGCTGGATCTGGAAAATATGAAGATAAGGATTTAATAGAGATCCATGTTTACTTACTTCAGCATTTGGGTTTATGGCCCAAAATAATGTGAGTAATTTTTCTCTTCTCCTCTATTTATCATCTTATTATTAATATTTTTAGAATAAGCTGGATCCTGCTCCCCCAAAGCTTTGTTTTCTGCAGTTCCAGTTGTGCCAGCTGGCTCTGGGCTTCAGCCAAGCTCTTCTTTAGAGCTCTTCCTCTACTTTATAGCTGATATTTTACTGTATTAACAGAGCCCTGCTCCTCTCACGGGAGGGTTCTCAACCACTTCTTTGGTTTGATTGCATTTGATTGCTGCTCATTAAAGATGCTCTTGCTTTTCTTTCTGGCAGAAGCTGGGAATGTCAGCCTTTAGAGCTCATTTGTCATCACTGAACTGGAGGCTGACTCTCCCTTCATGACTCTGTGTTTCAGTGACACGAATCTCAGCTGTGCTGGGTTTAAATTGTCACAACTTAATCTGCAGCAGAGCCCTGTGAAGGTGGTTTGGAAAGCAGCTGGAAGCTGGGATGTTCTGGCTGCACAAGGACACAAATACCAATTGTTTTGCTGCTTTATGGCACGCTAAAGAAAAAAAAACAAACTTGAAATGTAGCATTTAAAAGACAGTTTCTTCCTCTGTGTACTTCATATTAAACCAAAAGTACCATGCTAAAAATTCGAAACATAGCCCGAGTCTATCTCTGTTCTATGGTTTTTGTATCTACTCGTGATTTCTTTTAAAATTATTTAGTATTCTCTATGCTAAACTTAGAGAATTCTAAAAGCTTGTGGTGGTTGAGGGTTTTAAGATCCCCTTAAATCAACCTTTGTCCCCTGTGTTGGTCAGTGTGTGACAAAAGGTCCTGATCACATGACAGGGACAGTTATGGGAACCTCTGGAGAAATTGTTGAAATGCTCTTTAAGATCTGATTCCTAAAGTCCAGGAGGGTGTGTGGGCATCAGGTAGGAGCATGTGAAAAACCCATGGGGATGCCTGTGCAGGGTTCTGGGCTTTTAGGATAAATATTTTCTAATTAGCAAAAGGTAACTGAGGTAGAAAAGGGTTTGAATGAGTAACAGATTTGCAAACAAATGGAGAAATTGCTGCTTATCTTGTCCCAAATTAGATTAAAAGGCCTCTTCTGGAGCTGAGTGATAAGAATTTATGGGAATCGCTGGTTCCATACTAATATTTTTTAGGTATAAAAGAGGAAATATGCCTGATGATATTAATTTGCTGTTAACTAATATGCTACAACATCAGTAAGTGGCAGTTAATCTATCAAACTCATGCCATGACATCTTACTTGTTGTTTTAATATGTTATAAGCATGAAATGTGTTTTTCAGGTATGTTTTACATTTGCACCAGGTAATGGAAAGTACAATATATTACGTGCTTGTGCCCCAGAGGAAACTTTTAAACAAAAATAATTGAATGCAATAAATCAGCCCCTGCTCTGCCCTCTGCTTTGCATCTCTGAGTCCATACTTACAGGAAGCCTTGTTGGGAGTGACAGGATCACAGAGCTGCTGCAGGGCCCACTGCCCTGGCCCAGCAGATATTTGCTTTGTGTTCCAAGATTGAAGAATAAAAGGGGAGAGAAAATGAAACCATTTCTTCAATAAGCGACTTCTTTCTTTTTGGAAGATTTAGGGTCCTGTTACAGGTTGCTGTTACCATTGGTTGTAAGCCTATAGTTTTTCAAGTAATTAGGAACATCCACGAGCTAATAAATCTGCCCTGAAATTTTCATTTGCTTGTGGACGTTGTATGAGTTTGTATTTAACTGTGTCTCTGCATGGATGATTTATCAGGTGTTTATTCTCCAAAGTTTACCTCGGAGGCACTGCTGAGATGATTTGATGCACAGTAGGTTTAATAACTGAAATGCTGAGATTATTATTCCTGTTTGGAGCAGGGTTTATTTAGTCCCTTATCAGACACTAATCTGAAAGATTTCCTTGTCTTGTGAATGTGCAACTTGGTTTAGTTGATGCTTAACAAGCAGGAAAATCTCCTAAGTCACCTCTCATAGCATCTGGTGCAGCACCCTGTAGTGAATAAAACCTGAAATACAGCAAATATTGCCCTGGTTTTTGGTAAATTCAATATCCCTTTTGATCATTTCGTGGCCATTTGGGCGAGGTCTCTCAAAAGGAGTTTTGCTGCTTTAAGAGTGGTGAATTCTTCCAAGGATATTTCAGTGGCAGAGTTTTAGAAAGGAGGAATGGTGTGGATTATAAATAATCCAGCAAAAAGAAATGTAGCCCAGGCTTGCAGCCCTGGTTCAGCAGCTCCTTTCCCCACCCAGGTGTTTGTTTAGCAGGAAGAGATGATGAGAGAGGAGCTTCACTCCAAGCTGGTTGGACAAGTCCAGTGTGGTTCCAATGCCAGCAGCAGCCAGGCTTTGTTATCAACTGATGCTTTAAATCAGAACTCCACACAGTTTTTGGTCTCAGCACAATGAATGCTCTACTGGGCTCTGTATAAATATTAAAGACACTCTTAAGTGGGGCTGTCACTTTCCCAGTGCTTTTATCTTTAAGAACTACAGCTCTAGAAATGCTTTTATTCTGATAATAATATAGAATGAAAAATCAAATTTTTTTCCTCAAAGTATGGCTGCTGATTTAAACCTGGTTTGGAATCTTCTCCTTTGTAGAGATCTGTTTAAAAAAAAAAAATCTCAGCTTAAGACCTACTTAGCTTAGAATTCAAAATATTACCAGCAGACTAAAGCATGGTAGCTGAAACCAATTGCAAACAGATGGGATTTTCTTATTCTGATTGGCCATATGTTGCCAGAGGAAAAAAATTGAAAAATCCAGACAAAACATAACTCATCTAAAGGAAATGACCTTGATAGTTCTTGACTACTATATGGATTTTTTTAGAGCTAACACATAGAATATTTCAAATATTCTGTAGGGATGGCAGCATTTGTAAAATAAGGCCTGTGGTGCTTGTTGAGGTGGTTCAGGGGGAAAATATAGCTCTGGGGGGAAAAAAAGCCACAAAAACCTGACCAAAACCTCTGCCATAGACACAGGTGTAAACAGAAAGTAGAGAACTGGTGCAAGTCTAAGATGAATCATTCCAAGCCATTCTCCTGGGCATTCCTTCATGGAAATGAATAATAACTGGAAGTGTCTGAACAATGTAAATCACACTTGCTCTTGGAAAACCTCTTAAAATACAAATGTGCTCTATTTCTAATAGACTGGGAAGTTTATGGCTTTAAAATGTGCAGCTTTATGTGACTAACTTCAAGAATAGTTCATATTCACTTACTTTTTGGACCTTAAATTGCCATATTCACAGCAATCATTTGTAATTGTTAAAGAACTAAAAAATGCTGTTGCTCTATAGAAATATACATTAAGCACTTGTAAAGGCACGGGGACTTAAAATGCTTGTATTGTCTGTTGTATCTTTTATCTATAGGGTGCCTAAAGCCATTAGGATTCATTTGTCTGCAGATAGGATTTCTGTATTTTTTATGATGTATTTATAAATGTGTACAAACCGTACAGGTGCACAGAGCTCCCCCATATTTCATATTCTGCATTATTTCCCTGTCATCTTTAGAGCTGGTCCTACAGCATGTTTTTAATTGCATTACACATTTGAAACTTGCCACAGGACAAACTCCATACCTTGGCAAATCCATTTAGCCTCGATTTTAAACACCCTTCCCAACATTTGAGAGCTGATTGCACCTCGGGGAGCACCTCAATGGGCTTTGGGTGGATTAATAACAGAACATGCAAAGTAAGTTGACAGTAAAACTTTCACTGGTGTTTGGCTGAGCTCATGTAAATATGATACTGATGAAGTGTGACCAAATCCCTGGTTAAAAACTTCAACTCCTTTCCTATAGAAGTTGAAGGTTATTATGGAGGGGTATTATGCATGCAGAAAGTAATTGAGTATTTCTCCCAGTGGAGGTTTATATGTGGTATTCAGGGGGTTCTGCTTAGTTTAAATTCTATTAAAAATATGTTATGGTAACATTGAATGCATTGTTGAAAGTATCAATGAGCTTCATAGTTCAGTTCATCATTTTGTTCTTAACGTGCCCAATTTTGCCCCCTTGATATAACTGTTAGCTGTCTAAAAATACATCTAAAAGTGTTCATTATGATTAGGACAATTTCAAGAAGGTTTCTTTAGCAGTTTAAAGCAGTTTCTTTGGACGTAAGTGAAATAATCCTCCCATTTTCCAAATCAAGCCCTTCTGTTTTGAGGCAAACCTTGTAAATATTATCTTTTCATCGCTCTCTTAAAAAAGATAAAATAGGAGAAGTGACTCTCCCGAGTTATCTCATTTGAAAGTTCCATGTATAGATATAAAAATGTTTTAATATGTAAAAGTTACAATAATTTAAAACAAACTACAGCAAGTAGAATAAGGGAGCCCAGGAAATGCCATTTTTTTTTCTGGAGTTAGGTTTTAAAAACTTGTCTTTCCAGTGTGTACTGCTCTCTACCTGAATGGTAAATGTATGGAGTGTATTTAGATACTTTTAATAGGAGAATAAGACAAAACCCTGGTGTTATCTTTAAAAAGGAAAAACCCTGTGATCTGCTGGAGTTTCACAAAACTTTAGACATGTTCAGAATTTGCTGTACTTATGGTGTGTGCAGACTTCACAGTCTGGTGCATGAGCAGCAGAATGGAGTGGTTTGGAAGCAAAGGTTTGCTTGGAAATTTGGAAATTTGGAAAAGAATCCATCAAGCACAGAAATCACTGGAGGATGGGAGCAGAGAGATGTTCTGGTTTGGGATGAGCTCCATCTTTGTCAAATGTCTGTCACCTTAAAAACCTTCAGTGGAAGAGATTCTAGAGGCTCCCTGGGCAGCCCTGCTGGAGCTTTCCATGGGCAGCTTCAGCCCCTTTCTCCTTGTGCAGCCAGCAGCAGAGGAGAGGAGCAGTCACTCACTGAGGGATCATCAAACACATGTTGAAAGGTTTGGGAGGAGACAGCTCTGCTAACAATGCAGAGTTAAATTTAGTGCAAACCTTCAGAAGAGGAGAAACAGCTGCTGAAAGACAAGGGAGGGCAGCTCTTGATTGTTCTTAACCTCACTTCTCTGGAGCTGTCACAGTGAGAAATAATATATTCAAAATAAGAATTGCACAGGTATCAAATCCTGACCAGCCATGAGCTTCTGTGTCCAGCCCTGCCCTCCTGGAGCCACGCAGCAATAAAATGCCTCATCTGGCTGGAGGTGCCTTCTGGTTACAGCCAGACCTGTGTGGAGGCCTGGGAGAGAAAAAACAAACCTGAAAAGGATATTTTTATCACTGCTGCCTTGGTCCTGAAAGAATCAGTGGAAGCTTGATTACATTTGATAGCTTTGTTTGAAAATAATAACCAAAAAAAAAAAAAAAAAAAAGGTTTCTAACTCTAAACCAAAGAGCTCAGCAATGAATGAGAAGTGTTTGATGTACATGACAGACTCTGGTACTTTTCCTGCATTGTTGAATTGGATTGTGAGACTCCTTGGAGCAGGTCGTAACATGTGCCTTGTGCGTAAATGGATTCCAAAAGCAATTAGAAATACTCATGGAAGAAAGCTCTGCAACAAGAATTGATTTAATTATTCCAAGAATTGAAAACAAGATGTTAACAAGAGAAGAAACACCCCACCAGCCCTGGAAATCCATAAACTGGAATCTGGGCTATGAGTCATTGTAATTGTCCTGATTTTTTTCTCCTCCTGGTCACTTCTGGCTGCTCTCAAAGGATTGGTCTTGTGGATTCAGGTGATGTTAAGCCTGGCCTAAAAAAAGCTTTATTCAAGTTGGTAGAGGCCTTGGGAGGTGCCCAGCCCAGCCTCCTGCTCAAAGCAGGATTCAGTTCAGACCAGCTTGCTTGGGAATTTGTCCAATCTCCAAACCTTTCGAGGAAGAGCAGAGATTTCCCTGCCTCTCTTGGCCTGTTGCACTGCTCAGTTATTCCCTAGAGAGAACTTTCTGTGTTGTTTCCTTCAGTGCAGTGAGAATTCCTCCTGTTTAATTGCTGAGCCCAGTCCCTTGTCCCAGGCAGCCCATCCATGAGGAGCTGCTTCCATCTCCTCCCGGGGATGTGCTGCTGTGCCCCCCTTTGAACTTGCCCTTTCCAGGCTCAGGGAGCCCATCCCCAGCTGCTCCTCCTGGATCCCTCCTCCCCTGCCCTTCCTGCTGCCCCTCTGCTGAGCTGGCTCCAGTTCCTCCAGTTTGTTACTGGGGGCCCAGGGCACCTCAGTTTTGTCACTCCCTGTCACCTCAGGTGTGACTCTGAATCAAATAATGCTGGGCCCTGTTAGAGACACGGGATGAAACTGATTTTTTGGGTACCAGAATCTTTAAATTCTTGTCACCTTAAAGCACCATACAGAGGCTGTCCAATACTCATGCAGGGCTACCCATGGTTTTAAATTATTATTAATAATATTCAGCTAAAAAGCCTTTCAGAATTTGGCCCCTTTCAATGAGAAATTTCCATCCGCTTTCTAATCTCTCAAATCCAACTTAGGGGTAAAGGTTGTGCATAGAGAAAAGAAAATAAACCCATCAGAATTAGGCAGTAAAGAAATAAATATACTATGGGCTGTAAAAGGGTGTTAGTATTCCTATGCAGCCTTTAATATTTTTTTTCCTTTTACTCTAGCAGCTATTCCAATTAAATTAAGTACCTTTTATGTGTGGTATCAGCACAGAGTGGATATTAATTTGTCTCTTGAGTTTGAGTAAAGAATATAGTTAGTATATTAACTTTATAGTAAGGTCTTGCTGTAAAATATTTATCTCTGGAATGAATATGATTATTGTAGGGGCACAGTGCTTAGATGTTCATTGAAATGGAGCAAATATATATTTCAGTAATCCTGTAGTGGTTTGTTAAAATAAATTAAATCAATAGAGGTGTAGGTGGTAGCTTTAGTAAGGTATGAGACTTTCTAGACATCAAATAAGTGACACAAAAACAAGACTCTCTTTATAATGGAAGGGAATTTTTTATACTTTTTGTAGTGTCCCAAATTCAATGGAATTTTTATTATTCTGATCTTTTTCAAATTTCCATCAAACATTAGAAACATTTGAACCTTTGAAGAGAGGGTTTTTTCCCCAACTTTGATTTTGATCACACTGTGCAATATAAAACACTCCTGTTATTTAACTTGTGTTTTGCTACAGAATTACCAAAAGAAAACTTACTGGGTTATCAAAATTATGACAGTGCCACAGGGTTACTTTAGTTTTAATAAAATTCCTTTTCTCCTTCTCCCTGCAGGTCCAACCATGGTGGGGGCGGAGGGGGGAGCTTTGCTTTTCCTTGCCAGGTATTTGTCTAAACAGTGTTTGGAAATGTGGAGTTCTCTGATGAGTCAAAACTCATAAATAACACAAATGGGCTGGTAGCAAGGAAATACTCTTTTTTAAGTGGCCAAAGTGCTTTAGAACCAGCCTTTGCAGGGCTGCAGGTCCCTCAAATTTCTTGAGTCTTTCTGATACGAAAAATGGGCTTTTTTTTTTTTTGCTTTCTTTTGTTCAGTGGGCTGGGAACATTCAGGATGTACCAGCACAATGAAAATAATGGAGTGGGGCACGATGAAGAGGGTGGGGGCCAACCTCCAGTGCCTTTCCAGCCCTCTGTATTTCAAATACAATCATTAGCCATGTTTTATCAGCTCTGTTCCTTATTGTACTTAACCTGGGGTCACTGTAATATTTCTTAGTTTTAATGCCTCCAGATTTATGAAAGGGTTGCTGATAAATTCTTTTAATCCAATATGGCTTATTGATTCATGTATTTGAAAGATCTTTAATATCCTCTTTGTACCTTTGATTCCATAAGTGTTGCAAAAAGGCAGAAATTGGTAATTGTTGATAACAAGATCTCTGGGCTTCAGAACTGTGTCTCATTCATTTAAAGAGGATTAGGGGAGGCAGGAGCTCACAGAGCAGGAGCCAGGACAGAACAAAACCACAAATAGAATTATGGAGAGAACACACAATAGGTGGTTTAAGCATGTCTGTTGTAACAACAGGACTTGGGTAATCACGTGTCCCACCCTGGCAGAGGGCAGCTCACTTGTAAAAGAACCCCTGGCTTCAAATGCAGTGATCAAACGCCTCCTGAATTACAGATGTTTACTTTCATCAGTTTATTTGATTAGGGGCACAATGGCAGGGTGGCTTGCTAAAGGGAAAAAGCATTTTGTGCGGGGAGGAAAAACTTGCTGCTACTGGAGAGCCTCTTAATTCCTATCCAAACTAAAACTGTGCATCTCTCCTGCATGAACTGAGTCAGCACTGAATTGCATTAAAGCCACTAAAAGGGTGAAGGAATTAGAAAAGTACAAAAGCAAAACTTGTCCAGGCACAGAGCACAGAACATTTCAACTTAAAAATGACAAACCAATTAGTTCATGAAGTGACCATCCAGGAAGTGCCAGTAGCTGCTCCAAGCACGACAGTTAGAGCAGAGAGAGCTCAGGCTCTTTTTCCCTTGCTCTTTTTCATATTTCTTTTTGATGTTTCCTAGAGTTCCAACATCTTTTTCCTGTTTTTCCATCAAAAAACCCGTTCAGCTTGGCCATGTTCTGCTGAATAATTCATTTAGATCCATCCCCAGAGAGGCCTGGGCAATCTGACAGCTCTGCACCTCCTAATGAACAGCCCAGGTAGTGCTGCCTCTGATGGGAGTGTGCTTTGCACTTCTCAGCTGGGATTGAGAGTCACACCGAGCTCTCCAGGATCTGGAGATCATCACCTGATCTGGAAAAACCGGCACTGGCAGCTCTTGTGTGACCTGTTCAGCAGGACACTCATTAGAGAGGTTCCACGTGAGGAATACAAAGAAACGACCAAGAGAAAGGAGGAGTAGCACAGCCACTCTGCATCCCTGAGGTATTTTTCGTGTGTGTCAGGTTAAGAACACTCAGACCTGCTCTGCCAGCTGTGGGCACAGCTCAGAACGTGGAACTCACTTATGGAGGGAAAAGCTTTTATTGCTCTTGCAGTGTACCTGGGTAAATTCCTCCTCAGCCATGGCTGAGAAGGGTCAGGATGGTTTGGTGCTCTTTGGGTGCACAGAATTGCTTTACAGGATGGTATAATGCCCAGCTAGGATTGTTACCAGACCTGTGCATTTTTTTGCTATCAGGAATGTGCAGTAAACCCAGCGTGAGTTCATGTGAGTTGCTGTTGTGTTCAGCCAGAGTGGTTTCCCAGGAACACTGTGCCAGATATTTCAAGCAATAAGGATATCTGCCTGATAAGTTATTTTTCTCTCTGGAATCTAAGGTTCAGATCCTTCTGTCAGCCTGCATGTTCTCCAATTGCATTCCAGATTTAGCTAATGATCTTGCAATGCTTCAGACAGAAAGTGGAAGTGAGCACATGAAGTGCCAAAAGAAACTCTGAAAGGAGTCTCGATGTAGCACAGCAATAATTCACGGCTGATGACATTACCAGAAGTGATGAGTTTCACACACACACACACACACACATTGAGAGGAGATGTATTATTTCAGAAAATGGAAAGCTGCAAAATCAATAGCAACAGCTATGGGAGAGTGCCAGCCATGGCATCCTCCTGGAATTTAGTAAGCCAATGTTGCCTGATGGTTTTGTTGTTAGAGCATTGTGTTGTCAAACTCATCACAGCTCCCCATTATCCACTGTAATTCCTGCATTTGGGAATATAGAACANAGGAGATGTATTATTTCAGAAAATGGAAAGCTGCAAAATCAATAGCAACAGCTATGGGAGAGTGCCAGCCATGGCATCCTCCTGGAATTTAGTAAGCCAATGTTGCCTGATGGTTTTGTTGTTAGAGCATTGTGTTGTCAAACTCATCACAGCTCCCCATTATCCACTGTAATTCCTGCATTTGGGAATATAGAACAGGGGTCTGGTTTCACTGGTGCCAGAGCTGTGCTGAGGTGCTGATACAGCTGACTTTGATCACTGTGAACATGTGCCAGGGTGCTGCCCATGACTGGCATGGGATTGGCAGCAGAGATCAGGAGGGAATTTTCTTACCTACTCCTCTGATTTAATATTGCTGTCT
>VZUA01047286.1:0-10344 GCA_013401035.1 Horornis vulcanius
TCTGGCTTGAAAGTCTCTCTTTCTGTTCATTCCCAAATCAAAATTAGTCATGAAAGTGTGAATGCCTGTAGAAGAAGCAGTTTTAAATATGCTGCAAACAAATACAGAGAACATGGGCATTGGTCATTGTTATCTCAAACTGATCATCGCTGCATCTCACCACTTGCTAGAGATACAAGTGCCATCTTGTTAGCAGGAATAATCAACTGCTAGAAAAGTTTGGAAACTATGAGCCCTGAAATCCCCAGCTGGAAGCTCTATCCGTTACTGCCTCAGCACACATACAAAAAGAGATCAGCACGAATTGTCCATAACAAGATGCCCTTCCACTGCCTGGCCATCGGTGTTCCCGCTATACAAGCGCCAACAGACAACTAAAGATACCCATCTAAGTGATCTGTAGATGTTAAGACACAGATATAAGCTGTCCTCTACTACACAGTGTGGTAAGAAGGGTGAGAGATCTCAGGTTATTGTCAGTTTCTATACATCTTCTTATGCAAGGGAAACTGAAAGCAAAGAGTGAAACATGGTATCAGCAGGCACCTTAAAAAATGAGGAATCATTTTCCTGTCCTAACAGTGACATCTCCAACTGATCCAGTTTTCATTGCATTAAGGGATCTAGCTTGATCTCTTAATTAGACTGGCACAAGCATAAAGATTACCACTGCAAAGAGTTAAAAAGAGCATGAAGCAAAACTCATGGGGAAATAACCCTACTGTACTAGTGGCTCTGGAATTATCATGTGAAAGAACAAGTCTTCAGTTATCTATTGTAAATAGGTACAAGAAAATATGAATGTATAAAGAGTATTAAATTATTTTATCAATCACAATTCAATACTATTCTACATGGATGAAAAAGTTAATTTCACCTGGTGAAAACTGACCAGGTTAAACAGTGGTGTTTATATGGAGGCATGGGGTTTTTTAACATAAAATCGAAATTATACTTATTGTGTCAACATTTATGCACAAAAGTAGGATGGGAATATCACTATGCTTGTTTCTATAGATCTCAAGCTCTTCTTTGAAAAGATAATAACTCTCAGAACATCAGAGATGCAGCAATCCAAGGATATGCTAAAAACTGCAGCAGAACTCCTAGTGAAAACTGATCTGAGTTTGAGCTCCATTCTTCAGGTAATGCCCCAACGCTAGAATTACGAAGTTTTATGATGATAAAATCATGAAAATTCTATCATCTTACGCACCTTTTAGAACTGTAAAATGTATGGTAAAGTACCTTGTTTTTTCTCCTTTTGTTGCACACCTTTTCATTCAAAAGGAGTTGTAAAGCTTTATTAACAATCATCTAAGTTGTCAACTTTACTAAACCTGCAGCATTTACATAATTTAACTATTAATCATTGACCACCATAGTCTTATTCAGTGCAACTATAAACTGTTTCTGATATAAAAAGAGCAGCAGCTGATATAACACAGATGTTTACAATACCTGGCAATGACACAACAAAAGACCGGAAGAGAACTACAAAAGTACTGTAAGACCAGAAAATAACACTGAGGAAAAACAACATGGAGAAAAAAAACCCCACACAAAATACTTAAGGCTTGATCTACTTTTGTGAATTTTACTAAACACTGTTCTGATTAATCTAGCCTGTGTGTCCCAGGAAGTCAGAGGAGAACATGTATCTGTCCTGATCAAAGACAACGGTCCATAAAAAGAAGGTGCCAATAGAGTTCTGCTGTTACAATACTGACCTCCTGCATCCCCTTCTTACCACAGCATCACTTACTGACAATGCCATCAGTGAGAGGAAACTTTGAAAGAGATCTGTCAATAAAATACTTCTTTAATCATGGATCTGTCTATGGCAGGTATAGAATGGCTACAAAATGAGCCAAACTTTTCAGCTCTCCAGTCTAACCCTAAATAAAAGCATCCATCTCTGGGAGCAATTACAAATAAAAACTGTGCTAGTAGTACCTATCATATCTCATTTCCTTCTGAAAATTATGAGGATTCAAGCTCCATTCATTGAGAGTTTAATCTTTTAATGTCAAATTCAATAAGACTGAATTATCAGAAGTGACTCAGCAGCATTAGAGAAAAGGTTCCTTGCAGTTTCACCTGGCTTTAACTGACAAGTATCTTGTATATTCAAAGAAGTTGACTCTGTGTTTATCATCATCTGCTCTAGACACCTTGTAATGACACAGAGACATCACAAGGCCAAAATGCCAGGTAGTCAACACAGAATTCAAGGGATAAATATTAAAGGTTCACTTTTTGGAAAAGTCAACATTTCCAAATTTACAGAGGTTTTCTAGACAAGTTATTAGATCAACTGAAACATCACAGACGTTTCTTGCTTAAAATAGAACTTCCCAAATAGCATAGGAGAGGCAGTTTCTTCTACTGAGATAACTGGCCTAAAAGAAAAGAAACTTCAGGTTTGACTTTTAGGCTGATGAATCGAAAACTATCAAAATCCAAAAGATTGTTTAAACCATTCCAATCTGACAAACACTGGCAATATGTATACCAAAATCTTTGACAGTACTGATGATTTTTTTATTTTATATAAGTAAAAACTGTAAAACTTAAGGCCTAACACCTTCCTGATGCGCCCAAATTATGCAACAAGCTTGCAGAGGCAATATCTTAGTAACCACAAAAGTTAGAGTGCCCTTGTTTTCTTGCCTATTAGAATGGAAAAAAGAAAAGGAAAAAAAATAAACAAAAACAAAAAACCAAAAACCAAGAAAAAAAGAAGACATTATTTTTATCAAGTTAGAATGTTTACAGTCTTAATGTTTACAGTCTTTGAGTTGTTTTTGGACAGTAAGAAAGTGAAAGAAAACATTGAGGGTTGATGTGAAGTTTGACAGAAGGCAACTAATTTCAATGTAAAGACGACAAAGTAAAATGCAAAAAGAAACAAACAGGTGATTATTCTGAAGTTTCCTCAGGCTGATGTATCAGACAGCTTGTGATAGGGCACCTCCAGTATAAACCAGGTAACATTCCTGATTGCTAAAACAAGAAACTGTTCAACCTTGCCTCCTGATTTTACCTATGTAGACAAGTGACTTTCTGTCACAGTGTTAAGATGACTGGTCAAAGTACAAAGGTACCTGCATTAAAATACCAAATTTTAACACGGCTCTAAATAATTCCAATCTACTGTAATATCAACAAATCTTTCCTTGGTGGGCAGGTACAACCACATAAATGAAGAATAGAACACAGGAACTGGAGCAGACCACGAAAAGAAACATCACAAAAAGGAATCCAACTGAATCCTTTTTTTCAATCTTTGTGTTAGAGACTTCATTAGAGCTCTTTTAGTTGGTTCTGTACAAAATGTTTTTACTGTTAATCTATAAACTGGTTGGAAGGACTTTTCCCCTTCCCTTCTGACTTTAAAATCCTAAGTATTTTTCATGTAATTTAAGGGTAAAACATGAGGAAAACTGATACATGTTTAGAGGATGTAAAAAAGAAAATATTTAAGAACTGATAAAGGAGGACATGTAATTGTCTCCAGCTTGGAAGGAAATCTAGTAAGAAACACACAGACTGTAATGACAGAGTAAATTCAAGTAATGCCTCTTTTGGTTGGAAAAGATGTCTCAACCCTTGGAAATTGATTAGAAATTCATAAATCATTGTGTTTCAAAAAAACCCCTTTTTGTTTTTGCATTGTTTGAAAGTCAAGAGTAAACAGATATTTCAGCCAAAAAATCTGTCATGAAAACATTTAAATACCAAAGACTTAGCCCTATATGTCTGCTAGTAGAATTATATGCAGTTTTGAAGAATGAGGCTCCAAGCAGATACATTAGAAGACCCTGAACTATAGCTGTAAAAAAATATTACAACAGTCAATGCTCAGTATTATTCATAAACTTAGAACAGGAAAAATTAAAAAATCTACTCTTTAACATAAAATTAGTTCCTGTTAGCTTTTCTTTGTCAAAGAGCTTTACATGAAAATATTTATGAATACAAGAAGCAAAGTCAATTCCACTACAATCACATGTATTTGAGGTCTCTATACAACTGATTTCCTGGAAAGAACATTGTGGGAGTATATTTGGATTCTACATGATAAAAATATCTACTTGTTTAGAGCTCTTTTGTCAAGAAAGACAAAAGAGGCAAGGTAAAATTTCAGATTTTCTTCACCTTGAGATTTACTTGAGTTTTATTTTTGCAGTTCTAATTTAATTTAAAGAAACAAGGTACTAATTACCTTGAACTACTTTTGTCATGAAACACTTTTTTGGCTTATCCTTGAGCAGGGCAAGAACTGGCACTGCAGTGCAAATATTCAGGTTTTGTTTTCAGAAAGCATTTAAAACTAAGCTTCCATAAAGCTACAATAACCTCTTCTTAGTACGTTTGACCAAAGACAACAGAACAGAACAAGTTTTCTTACAATTGATATTTTTCCCTGCTAATAGTTATTTTGATCATAATTAAAGACAGAAGTGCAGTCTTTTATATTTTTAGTTCCTTGTAATTTCTTACAGAACACAGGCTCTGAGACACTAGATTTTCCATACGAGTTCATGAATTCCACCTAATAGTGGCAGACGCTTGATTCCTCAGAGGAAGGCAACATTTCCCCCCATCCACCAAACTGACCATGCTGTGCTGGACATGAGAGGGAAAATGGTTTGTTAGGCCTATTCAAAGTCTTCCACCCTGAAACATGAAATTTGGTTTATCTGCACACATTTCATAGAATCGGAGAATCATCAGGTTTGGAAGATACCTTTATGATCATGCAGTCCAACCGGCAACACAAGCACCACCACTGTAGCTCCTAAACCACTGAACCATCACCCAGCACCAGATGCAGATGCCTCTGAAATACCTCCACCACCTCCCTGGGCAACCTACTCTGATGCCTGACCATCCTAACAGTGAAATTTTTTTTCAATTATCTAATCTGACTTTCCCCTGTCTCAGCTTAAGAACATTTCCACGTGTTCTCTCATGCAGGCACCGTAAAAGAGACCAGCCCCCACCTCACTCCAATCTCTCTTCAGGGAACTGCAGAAAGCAATGAGGTCCCTCCTGCGATTCCTCATGACTAAACAAACCCAGCTCCCTCGGCCACTCCTCACAAGACACATTCTCTAGTCCATTCCAGCACAGCCTTGTTGCCCTTTGCTGGACACTCTCCAGTATCTCCATGTCCTTTTCTAAATTGAGGTGCCCAGAACTGGAAACAGGACTCAAGGTGTGGCCTCACCAGTGGCCAGTCCCTGGCCCTGCAGGAACCACTACAACTGATACAGGCCATGATGCCCTTGACCTTCGTGGCCACCTGGGCACTCACTGGCTCATATTCAGCTGCTGTCAGCCAGCACCCCCAGGTCCTTTCCCTCTGGGCCACGTTCCAGCCGCTCTGCCCCCATCCTGTAGCACTGCATGGGGCTGTTGTGGCCAGTGTAGGACCCAGCACTTGGTCATGTTGAACCTCATGCCCCTGGTCTGGCCCATCGATCCAGCCTGTCCAGGTCCCTCTGCAGGGCCTTCCTGCACTCTAACAGATCAAATTCTAAGCAAACTTCCCATGGTCTTTGAATGTGCTAATGGTAGGCTCAATCCCCTCATTCAAATCATCAGTAAAGATGTTAAACAAGACTAGGCCCAATTCTTCTCCCTGGGGGACACCTCCAGTGACCAGACACCCACTGGATGCACCAGCACAATTCACCATCACTCTCTGGGCCTGGCCATGCAGACAGTTGTCAACCCAGGGAAGAGTGCACTTGTCAAAGCTGTGGGCTGCCAGCTTTTCTGAATTTTTTCAGTGAAAATATTGTTAATTACTGGAACAGGCTGCCAGGGAGGAGATAGAGTCACCAACCCTGGCACTGTTCAAGAAACCAATGGACATGGCACTTAGAGCTATGGTTAATTGAACATGGTGGTGTTCAGTCAAAGGACCCAACGATCTCGGAAGTCTTTTCCAAGCTTAATGATTCTGTGATTCAAAGATATAACACAAAACTTTTCCAAACTGCAAAGGGGGAAAAGAGACGGACAGCTGTGTTGGTGAGGCAGACTAAATAATGTTCAGAGACACAGACATACTACTTCCCAAGCACAGAGGCAAATCACTATCCTGCTACATGGCTTTTACCAATTTGCTTTTATAAACTTATTTTCGGTGAGTCAACCCCACAAACATGCTGTTCAAGCAGCATGTTCAACGTTTTGAGAGGCTTATGATAAAAGATCATCAGAAGACAGTAAGAATTTTAGCTTAGAAAAACAAGAATTCAAAATAATGTTAATAATCTATTTTGAAGTAGAAAGATTTCAGTTGTCACAGGTGCTATGAATAAAAGAGCAGATATTCATGACAACTTCTTTCTTCTACAGAAGCAGAAAATTTTTTTGGAGAGAAAAACAAGACAGAAGAGGCATCTTTTCTTCCTCTTTTAGAAACACCCATTTTGATAATAGTTACCTATAAGACATAAGTAGAAATTCACTCTGCAATTTTTCTTCCCTATGCTTGAAATTAAAAGCACAGAAAAAAAGAAACTAAATCAAAACCAAGCAATCTAAAAGAAGAATCACTGAAAACATATGTAGATCATCAGAGAGGCAACAGAAAGAATTCTGGCAGCTGTCAACGCTATGTACAAAAAAAAAATTCTTAAGAGTGGCTGGTTTCTCTTAAGAGTTAGTAAACTACCAAACAGTAACAGTAATATCCATGAAAATTTTGTATACAGATATGTATTTGCACACAGAGATGCTAAAACGTTGACAAAATAAGGACGGGGATGGAAACACGACATTTCCAAGCACAGTTCCACAGCCAGCCACCTGTGGGAAGTCAAAGTCATAGCCAGTTCACTTCCCATTGCACACCTGCTTAGCATTCCATCTCTTTCTAAACCTGAGTAATTTTATTAACCTATTAGAAGACTTCAACCTGAATTTCAAAGATAAAGTTTAACAGTTGTCATTTGGCCTTAACATTAATAATTTTAGATGAAGAATGTAACAACAGTCATGCTGAGTCTGACAAACGGTCTGCTAGGCCTAGTATCTTTTCTCCTGCAGTGGCCATAAACAGACACTTGGGTGACAGAAAACAGTCTTGTTAAAATGCCTCCAAAAAAGTAACAGGAATATTTCTCTCCATTTTTTCTAGTAGCTGAAAACAGGTCAGGCCCTCCAACAGACACCAGCACTATGTTAGCTCACGTCTGTCAGGAAACCAGTTGCTCTTGTTCCTGCTTTTACCAGAAAGAGCACTACAGTCTTAAAAGAAAATCCTGGAGAAATGGAAGGACTGTGAGCAGAAGTCATCACAAAAAGAACAGATCAACCTTTATGAAGAAGAAGAAGTAAAGTCAGTGAAGATATGAACTTCAACTTCTGGAAGACTGAAGCTAAGACTTAGCTGGTTTAACCAATCAAGCCTGTCAGTAATGTTAAATATGACTAGCCACAAAAGAAGTTGACCTTTTTGTGTTAAACCATACTTTCCAGTTTCAAGTCCAAAGATTACCACAATGACTACAATTTAGGTCTACAACATGACTAATTTAAAATATCTTTTTAAAAATGTCACTTTTAGTCCTTTTGCTCTGAAAGATAATATTACCAATTTAGTGTTTTTTCCTGCCTCCGCAGAGACAGCCAATGCTTCTACCTTGTCCAAGAAGACGAAACTCAAAACAGTTTTATCCCACTGAATTAGCAATATTCAGATGCACACTGACCAGAAATGCTTCAGATTAGTACTGCTACTGTAGGAGAAGAGCTAAAAGCAATAAAAGTAGTTCAGAAAGACACCATAGCTTATAGAAAGACACCATGGTATACATGCAAAACAGGGCAAGATCGAATCAGTTTCCCAGACACATCCATGTTTTTCACTAGAGAAGGGAGGAGAAGGTTCCTCCTTAAGGTGCTAGCCACAACTTGGCTAACAAAGTTTTCTGGTAGGTGCACAGAAACAGCTGCGGCAAGTGAGCTTCAGAAAAGTTAATACAACTACAAGAAACTTCAACTTGCATGCATAGTCTTCATGCAAATTTAAAAACAGAATAACCTGCAGCAGTTTAAGTTCTTAGACCTCCAACATCACCCTTAAAACTGTTAAAACAAGGATCATGCAGACCACCAAAACAGAAAGTGTGAAGGAGTGAGTCCTCTTAATCCCACAGATGATCCTTGTAAGAACTCTCTCCAGTCTCAAGAAGAGAAGAGAGAATGAGACAGGTAACATTTCAAAAGGCAAAACTGATCTTCAACACCAGCAATCTCCATTAACTGGAAACTTTGTGTCTGAACAGTACTGCCAGGTCTTTCGGCCCACTCAGATCTCATCCTGGCTTACAGTTTAAGATCTTTATGGAAATGTAGTAACATCAGCCATACACAGATAAACACACATGCATATAACATATAGCCAGGTACATAGAACTTGCTCCTTCCCATCAACTTAGGTTTTTTTCCATTATCCTGGCAAAATCAGAACTTCAGAAAAGCTGTTTGACTGTTAAAACCCTCTGTCCTATAACTCTGATGACGGTAATTGGAGGTGGGGAGGAAGGGGAAAAAGAAATTAACATCTCATTTAAGGACATAAAGTACTGCCTGCCTGCCCCTGGTTCCACTTAAACTGAAAAATCTGCAGAACCACACATAGACTCTGTGAAAGAATAGTCATGTCTTAAGTCAGAGATTCCAAAACCTCATTTTCTACAATCATTGATGACCTACAGAGAAAATTTCAGAATTATGGAACATCTCGATTATAAAAATAATTTAATAGGTAACCCAGCTTTTCCTCAAGCTTTCATATAACCAATTCAGAAACTGTCAAATAATAACTTATAAATCTTACCTGCTTTTTTCTTGAAGTTGCCTTGGGCAACAGACTGGCTGACAAAACTGATGCAAACGGCGAGCAACACAGCTCGGGAAAAGGATTTGGAATGGATGGGTTCTCCAAAATACTGTCATCTTTCTTTTTTCTCCTATTTCAACAGAATACATAATATCAAGCAATAATTGTAACAGCTGCTGTTAAAATTGCAATGTCCAACCACAATACATGAAGTACTAAGGCACTAATAGCACGATGCTTCCTGGTTGCAGCAAATAGCTTTTTTTTTGCAGTTATTTTATTTAATCAGTAGGCTGAATATATTAACATACAGTGCCTAGCACTACTTGAAAGCAATCCAAGTATTCAGCTCTGAATATAAAGTTGTTTGAATAAGTCTTTGCAGAGTAAGAGCAGAGATATATTTATATTGGCTTCTAAGGACATTAGTAAATATTTTGTTGTCCCTGTGTTTATGCCATTCCCTATGTACACATATTACAACAGTAGATGCATGTAACTTCTCAGCAAAACTTCCCAAGTATATCACAACAGTATTTTAAACAAATGGAAACTTTTTTGAACCGGACTTGAATCAAAGTGACTACCAAGAGAAAATAGTGCAAAGCAATCAATTCATTTCTGTTCAGTTAGCTTTGTATTGGTATCTCTGAAGCTCCATCATAAAATAAATGTTTCAGTTGCTCCTGTATGCTGAAACAGGATTGTGTCAGAAGTATCACCAGGCAGCATTTGGAGGACTAGTGAAGGTAATCACTACTGTACTTGCTGAAGACCTCATTATGCACCGGTTTAAAGTATCACATTAATAATGTGGTTGTTTAGACTGCTGTGTACATTACAGTGCAAGTTTTTCTCACATAAAATATTGAAGAGCACTTTGTCTACTTGATTTCATCTGAAAACCTGCACCCAAAGCACCTGATGTATTTGTATCTGCCAACATATTATGAGAGTTTTCTACATGTGTGTTGATGCCTCCAAGCTTAACGTTTTATTACCTTATCATCATTCCAGATTTCATATAGTAGTTAGTCCAAAGTGGGGAAAACCATCAGAATAATGTAACAATACAGATTGAAGACACTTTACTTACTGAAAATCGTCACCAAATTGAGTCATTTAAAGCAATATTTTGCTTTAGGAGGAGAAAAAAAATCCTGTAATGCAGTATTTTAAGATGTTGTAAACTTCAGTCTACTAAAACTCATCAGATTCTTCATGAAAAACCCAGCTCATAGCTTCCTTTACTAAGAATAGAGACCAATGCCTTTAAGAACAGCCTGAGAGGTAGCAAACGGGGTGCACACCGCCGACAGCGGTATCGCTCCCGGTGAAGCGGTTTTATCTCACCAACACTCTGAGAAAGACACTGCAAGGATAAAGTAGCGGCTGGCTCATCCTGACGAGGCAGGCTCGGCACTGCCGGCTCCTTTCACCTCAAACTGAGAAACCTCAAATATAAAAAAGGGGTGGGG
>VZUA01047289.1:10386-21012 GCA_013401035.1 Horornis vulcanius
GATACTTACTGAAATACCCAGATATATCAGCTGTTTTTACCTAACAGTCCAAATAAAAACAGTTACATTACAGATACTTTATTTATATGTATTTTATTCTTCTGAGCAAGATGCATTAGTAGAGAGTTTGGATTTCTGTTTAGTGGAATGTGCATTTTTCAAATGTCAAACTGCATTTGAGCCTCAGAGTGGGCCTTATGTGACTGTTTCCACAGACAAAGCTAGCTTCAGAGATTTCCAACTCCCCCTCTCCTGAACCACCAGGCAGTCATGACCTTAGTGCTGTAATTTCCACACCTTCAGAAATTCTACAGATACATCTGCTTGTGGTGTCACCCACTAGCTTGTGTTTTAAATAAAAAATGTACTGGAAAATCTCTCACATAGAAACCTCTTCTAACCATCACGACATTTCAGCTTTCCTCCCAGAATAAACTACACAAACACTGGGTCCCAAAACAAATCTATGTTTTCCTTGATGACCATTTTAAATACAGCCATGAATTCCTTATCCAGTTAAAATTTGGCAATTGCATGTTTCTGCAAAGGTTCTGGTTATTGTTTACTGTATACATATGGCAGGCTAACACATGCCTCTATTCATACAATTATTTGCAGGTGCTGGTAAATCTCTAGCAATCAGATAGCCTACATCTAATATTTCTAATTAGCTTATTTAGTAATCATGAAGGAAACACAGGAAACATTTAGTGGTATCCTCTCAGATATCCTTAAAAATGAGGAATGGCACTAGGGGCATGTCCTGGTGTGGGTGTTTTTTCAGCCCAGTCAGTATGCATCATTTTAATGTGACTGTGATCATAGCCCCATTGTGCCTGCCAATCCCAATTAACAGAATCAGCCATCCTAGGGCACAATTTATTGCTGCATGTGCAGCTTACTGGGACATGGAGCAGCAGCCTTGCAGTCTCCAGGCCTCTGCAAGGAGCCCTGCCTCTGGGAACAGCACTCAGCTTTTCTCAGCTGTGAAATCTCTCTGTGCAAGATATGTTCCTGTCACATACTTTTCCTTATGGCAGGCTGAATATTTCCCCTTTTTGATTACTCCAATATCATCAGTGATAGCTAGATAAACAGGAACAGATGCAGGAAGTAGCTCTGCTGTTAATCTTGAAGTTACTATACAGCCTTGAAAACTAGGGCAGGTTGGCTTATCACAAAGACCATTGGTTTGTACCAGCACAATGAGTTGTTATATCTGAAACCAAAATGGCAACAGGTATTTTCCACTCCAAACAGATGTGTATGCTGTGCTACATTTGTCAGCACACCAGACATCCATGTTGTATCGCATAGGCACAATGTAATCCATCTCTGAGGCTCCTCTGTGGCACAGCACCAGCTTTCTTCTGCCGGTGCCAAGCATCCTTACTTTTGCTGAATTGTGCAACTAATTAACTTTTATCATACAAGACCTTTTTTGGCAATAAGATAGCACCAAGAATTTCAGCAGGAGCAACCGAAAGGCTGCGCATAGTGCAAAAGATACTTCCTATCTTTCTGTATCTCCAGGGACTTTCCCTAGATTTTGTGGCAGACAGAGTGCAAAGATACTGCTCACAGCTCTTTTGTTCTTTTGTCTCTTCTCACCAAAAAAAGTTTAAAATCAAACACTTTTGCTTGAGACAAAATATATATTTTCTGGCTTCATGTCCTAGAATTTCTGTAAATTGTTCTTGCACATGTCTACAGCTGACATACAAAATATGCAAACTCTTCTGATTTATGCTTTATGCTCTGCATGGAGCCTGTATAATTGTGGAAAAAAAAAAAAAAAGACAAAAAAGAAGTTTTCCTTGAATTTCAGAAAGTAATGTACACTTTTTGAAAAATATTTCACAGCTTCTTACTGCTACCCTCACTAGAACAGTTCATTTCCGCTGTATATCTTGTAAAAAAACCTGAAAAAACCCCAGAACTTTTTTCAGCAGACCCAGTTATGAATCTTAGCATTAGAAAAGGCTTACTGCCTCTACCACTGCATTTGGTAACAGAGAAAAGTTGGGAATGAAGTTTAGGAAATTCATTAAAGGCCATTTTTCCAAATGGACTTGCAACCAATCTTTTAACTACAAAACTCTGAACAAATTATCAAAAGAGCTCACCTCCCATTTGGCACAAGATTAAGCACAGACTTTCAAAGCATTTAACCACTTGAAGTTCTCAGTGTGACACTACTGGCCAGATTTCCAAACTTTCCACTCACTTAAGGACCTAGAAATGAGCTGAACTCTTTTGAAAACAGTAATTGCTTTTGGACATTTCAAACGTATATTGTATTGAATGAAATCCAGAGACTACACTACTTTAAGTATTTCTAATTACTTGATAAAACACAAATGTTTCCTTCAATTTCTCCATACGTAGGTTTTTTTTTTTTTTTTTTTTGCATTACTCAGAAAACTTCTGGATCTATAAGCAGAAAGTTTCCTTTCTCTTCAGCCAAAAGCTCACATAAAACAGCCCTTGCTGATAACTTCAGTAACTTCCACCTTTTCTCTTCCAGATTCATAACACCCCTAAGATTAGCTCTCTTCACAAAGAGTAAATTCCTTAATTCCCTTATAAGACTTTGAAACAACACTTCTGCTAGGAACCATTTTTATCACTAAAATTACACTCATTAGAAGTTAAAGATACTGAATAAAATAGAGCAATCTCAGATCAAAGTAGTCTGCTCTTAACTACATAAAAACAAATTAGACCAACTAATGAGAAACAGGCTAAACACATCAAGGACCAAAATTATTAACTTACATTTAGCAATTATTTTGACAACTTACTAAAGCAAAACTGAATAATACTGACCAACTTTTTCTAAATTAAAGCTTATTATATTTACATGAAGGAAGAAATGATGGTTTGGTTATTTAGCAAGATCTTCCTTATCAGCAAAGAAAAAACAGCATTCTTATCAGAAATAAATTGACCATGACAAAACATGACTCTCTAAATTATGTTTTCTGCATATCGGTCTGGTGATACTATTGATTCCATAGTAACAACCTGCAGTGTGATCACGAACTCAAATGTTTAGTGTTTGACTACATGCAGTATTAATTCATTTAAAATTAGCAAGACTACACTAAGCTTTCTATTTCACCATGATTTATCTGTAGTATCAGGGATATTTTGGAGGTAAGCTTCTTCTATCTGCAAGTTCAATTTTTTTTTTCCCTCCTGATATGGTTTCAGTTATTAAAAAGGCAATGGAAGATGAAGGGAAAGTTTCAAAGTACAGCAATACAAGTACAGAATGAATTTTAAACAAGAAATTGAGACACCTATAATAAGGGAGTTAAGGAATCATGGAATTATTCACGTTGGAAAACACCTTTAAGATCATAGAGTCCAACTGTTAATCCAGCATTGCCAAATCCACCACTAAACCCTGTCCTCAAGTGCCACATCTACAAGTCGTTTGTACATAGTGAACAGTATACCATCCAAGCCACAAGCAGCCATTTTCTCCAAAAGAATGTTCATTCTTCATCTTTGGCAGGAGAGATTAGGGTTAGCATGTTAATGCTATATGGAATAAAAAGGTCTAAAGCCTCCAGACAATTCTATATATCCAGACAGACCTGCAAGTATATTTATTTAAATCAAGTATAACATTTAAGCACATTAGTGAGCCCCACACAAGCTCTCCTTTATATTTTTAACAATAGAGTTTGATAGATATGACAGTGCTGAACAAACAATCATATTTATCACTTGCTGCAGTATGAAGATTATTTGTATTCAGATTCAATTCTGTCTAGGACTTAACACATTCATGGATCAAACAAAGGTATCTTGTGAATTATCTCATAAAGTGCAGGAAGAGGGGTGGCAATACGTATCTGCTGTTGAATGTCCACAGGCTGTCTATGATGGCTGTGTGTCCTGGGCAGTCTCTATCAATATATAATACAAAGCTATTTAATCTTGATATAAGAAATAGATTCTTTACAGTGAGAGCAATAATTCATGGGAGCAACCTCCCCAGGATTGGTAGAGTTTCTGTCACTGGAGAATTTCAAGAAATGATTGGACAGGGGGCCAGAAAATCTTATTCATGTTCCCTTTTCCACAAAAGGTTGGACCAGCTGATCTCTCAAGGTCCCCTCCAATGTGAGCTGCTCTGTGGCTCTCAGTGATAATGATGTTTGCAGGTGTCCACAGTGAGGTGCAGAGGCTGCTGTCACAGAGCAGTGTCCCCTCTCATGCTTGTCTTCCTCTATCACAACAATGTGTGCTATCACAATGCTCATTATCCCCTCACACATTTAGATAAATTTAGTGTTTGAAAGTTTTGGGTTTTTTTTTTACGTTGTAAAAGCTGAAGGTTTAGAGTTACAGAAAAAGATTAGGTTCTGGAATACAGTTACAGGGCAAATTGGAAAAAAAAAAATCCAACACCCTAGCAGTTATGTGGCAGTTGGCATGGCAAATTACCATAATCACCTTAGAAATGCTTGCAAATACATCACTGCTTCTTTTCTTCTAGGTGTGCAAAACTACTCTGAGCCTTACAGTTCTGGGATTACCAATGAGACCTTTCAAAGAGTAACTAGAGCCTCAGAAAATACTTGAGGACAGCCATGTACAAACAATTACCCTTCAAGTAGAGAGTGGAGTGCATCCTGAACTTAACAGTGAAGTTGAGAACTGAACAAAATCCAGAGGGTATCTCAAAAGGCTGGATGATTTGACTGATCAGTGAAGTATAGCTCCAGCCTGTGGGCATGTCCTAGTGGATATTCATTTTACAGATCAGCTACCAGCAAGAAATATTTACCTAAGGCTGATGAAGAGGGCTGTGTGTGATAGCACAGACAGACACAGCAGAATTAACTGCATGAACTCCTTCATGGAGGTGAAGGTTGTGCTCACCTTTTCCCCTGCTCCCGGTGCTGGCAGCCTAGAGGAGCACTGTGGGCTCTGTGCAGGCTCCCATGGCCCTGCTCCATTACTGGTGCCCAGGGGCAGCAGTTCAGGGCACTCTGTAGATTAATCCAGCTGATGCTTTAGAAAAATGCCAGTAGCTGTCAGCAGCTCACCAGTCTGGCCAGGGCTAGGGCTGGAAGAGGCACCTTGGACAAACTTTGGGAGCTTGTCCCTGCAGGAAGGGCTCCTTCCCTGCAGCCCCTGACACTGTGCCCCAGGGCAGCAGCAATTTCCCACTGGCCAGGGCTTTACTCCTGCTCCCTTACAAGCTGCTGCACAGATGAGGATGTTACCACAGTGCTGATGTGAAAGTCACACAACCCCTTCCTGCAGCCAGCATCTGGGGGAATGCTATCTGCCCTAAGAGAGCAGAATTCTGGATACATCATTTTGTATTTCCTCTGGTTTGTATTGCACTTTTGGGCCCCTGGCCCAGACTGTGTCTTAAAGAGACCTCAGGCCAAATTCTGTTTTCAGCTACAATGCAGCTGTTCTGAAGGAATTGCTTTGACTTTCACTGCATTGTTCTGGATTAGCACTGTAGTAATAAAGGGTAGAATTTGGATCATTGCATTCTTTCCCTGCCATCCAAAGAAAAAACAGGTTAACAGATTTGCATCACAGTGCATCAGATGAGTTCTGAAGAAACACAGAAAATGAGCCCTGACAGATAAAAAAAGAACACCCAAACCCAGGTAGTTCAATCCAAATGAAAAAATTTGCTTTTCTGACTTTTCTTGGTTTCATCTGTCAACAACATTTAACTGTACATATATTTTAAAAAATAACAACCTTGAAGAATGCAAATATTTTTAAACAGTCTGGGAGAACTTTAATCACATTCAACTAAAACACTCACTCAATTCTCAGATCTAGTTTGAACTCTTATTTTTGTTCTTCTGCAAGATTCATGCAAAAAGCAACTATAGCCTCAGGTTTTGAAGTTGAAAGATTATAATTTGGCCTTCTGGCATGTATCTTTGTCAGTTTTTTAATCTCTATATGCCATCTTTCAGCTTTAGCGAGGACCAAATGATGTTCCCTAAAGCATGTATATTCTTTCAAAACCATAAAAGAAGTCAGCCATTATAATTTTCGAACTAAAAATTTTATTCTCTTTATTTTCAAATAAATTTAGCTTACTAGTTCAATTGGCCACGTCAGGTTCAAAAAACAAGAATTAATGTAATCTGATTGTTATAGCTATCTATAAGCTGTTTGTCATACAGCCTGATATCTGAATGTGATACAAATATACTCAGCAAAACCAGACACCTCAAATGGCTTAAGAGATAAAACCCTTTAAATAAGCTTGAGACAGATCTGAATTTATTTAAATGTCTGATTCTAAATGTACTTATGCCTGGTAGTAATGTTTACCATCTGCCTGATTCTGTCTGATGAGGTAATTGTAAATCTATAAATAGCTTAACATATGCTGCACATATTCTGGCCTTAAATATAACAGCCTTTGTGTAAAACAACTGGAAATAATAAGGGATATTTGGGCATTATTCAGGGTAAGACGAGAAAGAAGTATAAAGTGTTTTCACTTTGTATTATTTGTATCCTCTCCTGCAAAGGCCTGGTAAACCCAAAGCATTGTTTACAGGCCCAGTTCTAACGAGCTGTCTGTGATTCATACCTACCAAAACAGGCATTTGAAATGTGGTAAAGCAGTCACAGTCAGTACTGTATACTCTAAACCAACATGAGAACTACATTCGTTTAAGATGAACAAATAGATTTGATTTTCTTTCACGTGGTAGAAGATGGAAAAATGATGTACGGGCATGGTGGGCATTAAAGCTCATCTTGAAAGAATTGCTTTACAGGCAGATTAGGGGATTCTTGACACCACTGCACCTACAGCCATTGTATGAGCAGTCAAAGTGCTCTTTCATAATTACAACTAAGAATACCATTAAAGCCAATTATCTACTGAAAGAATTGTAATTGCTCATGTACACTCACGTAGAATGAAACCACAGGAAAGGAACAATGCATTCTAAAAATCACACAGCTTTTGAAACCACATTTACTGGCTCAGCTTTTTGCCTACATGGTGGTGAGACCATGAGATGCAACAACAGAAGGCCACGGTTGGGTAACTGGGTAATGTTCTCTTCTGGATCACTTAGAAAAATAATCTTAGTTCTTAGAAAAATCATTTAGTTAAGAGACATTGTATTTTCTCTTGCATGATATGTGCACCAGAACCAGGACAGCACTGCAGATTTCAATGAATTAGCCTTGGAACTCTGACATTATCCTGCTTATTCAAGCAATCATTTCAGCTGCTTACAATGGCACCCTAGTGCAGGTGGGGAGAAAATGATACACTACCAAATTAGAAATAAAACAGTGAGTCACTCTGCAAACCTCCTTCAAGTGGCATGGTCAGTCTCTATCTTGTCTGTAGTGTTGATACAAAGCTAAAAAAAGGGCCTAAATATGCGTGTGGATTCAGCTGCCCACTCCAGACAAAATTCTTAATGTGGAAAGCTAAGAGCGGGGCTATTCTAAGGCTTCTTACTGAACACTGGGTTCATTGGACAGGATGTTGGCTGTTGTGCTGTGAACTGTGTGTCACGTGCTGAAAGAGGCAGTTACTGTATTTGTTGCACCATTAATTTGTCCCTGATGTTTTTATGGGCTTTTGATTTGATTCACTGAAAAGTTTTGCTCTGTTGGTATTTAATGAGGGTTCTTCCCGAGCATCTGTTCCTTGACCTTCAAAGCCTTCACGTGGCCCAGGACTCTCCCCAGGTTATTCTGGATCAGCATGAAACTTTTGGAAAGTAGGTGAGAAAAAAAAATGAACCAATTTCCAGCTGTGTGCAACTATGCCCAGCCAGACATCTTCACACCATATGAATGGCTGGACTTCAATCAGGCAGGACTGAAGCTGAATGGAAGAAGGAATTCTCTGAGAAAGCTCATCTCCCCTAGAACAATCATTATTTTGAGAGTGCTTGCACATCTTATGTACATCTTTACTCTGCTTTCCAATGCCCTGTGAGTCTGGACACCAGGTAACCTTGGATCAAAAGGTGCCCAGATCTGCCTGTGACATCACACGATTCATCCCAGCCCTCCCAAGGAGCTCACTGTCAATCTGCACACTCACACTGCCAGAATACAGCAGCTCTGACCACCTGAGGCAGCCCCACAGAGGAGCCACCACAGTGAAAGGACAAACAATGAGAACAGCAGCAAGAAGGCAGAGAGAGCACTGCAGATGAGGAGAAAATTAATGACAAATAAGCAGCAAAGGTGATTTTAATGGGAGGGCAAAGCAAAACTGAGTGAATGGAGAACTTCAGTGCACCTACTTATTTTTTGAAATACTTAAATTAAAAGCACCATCACAATAACAATTAGCGCACTTAATTATTTGTTCTGTAAGACAAAGATACACAGATTAAAAAGTGGTGGATACTTACAAAATGGTTTCAGACACAAAAGATGAATATTCCTGGCATCTTCTGTATCTCCAGTTACGTGAGCTATGCATTATCTGCCTTGGCAAGTGGGTGGATGGTGGTGGGAGGTAAAATAAGGAGGCAGGGTCAGGTGCTCCTTCAGCAGTAAAGGAATGATCCAGTTTATGGATCACAGGACTCATGTCAGTTGAGCTCAGATTGTCACTCTGTTTCCAATAAAAGATTTTATGCATCTTTTTTTTTTTCTTGACTCATACAGGTAGAAGGTCTAGGTAGCCATCTAAATATGTGAACCTCCTCATCATTTCCTGTAAATTTTTTTACTACTTCATGATAGTGTCAAAGCCACTTTTCTTTTATATGAAAAATTTCAGTAATTTTACCTAATTTGCAACTCTGAACAGATTATGGCCTTCATTTCTTTTGTATCCATTTGTTATGTAGCAATTTCTAAAAGGCAGAACGGAGCTCATATCAAAACAGACTGTGCTTCCTGTCCCTCTAAAGTAGTGACATATGCTAGAAAGAAAGTGATGAGGTCCAAGAAAATAGACAGAACATGTGGAAAGCAAAATACCAAACTGTCCTAATTCAGTTGTGTATCTCTACTGGCTTCTCTGTGATCAACCCATGTCCTTGAGAAAACAAAAAGTATTAATTTCTTACATAGCTGGAGTGTCAGAAGAAACCCACTTTGGAGTAGGATGCTTTACAGATACATAATTAAAAGCCTTTATGATCTTCATGCTATGCTCAGATTGGGTAGTTCACCACCCAAGACACAGTCCCAAAGAAATCAGGATAAAATTCAAGTGGTATCTTTCTTTCTCCCACTTTCTCACTTTAATTTCTCAGTAAAGTCAAAACTTGCTGCACCAGAGATTGTCAGCGGATGCAACATCCAGGTAGATCTAAAGGATTTTCTGCCACATTGCCAAGCCCTGATCTGAAGAAAAGCTCCTGGAAGACCCATTCAGTTTAAATCAGTGTTAGTTCAGTGAAATTAATGGGATTACCTAAAAACTGAGCCAGTGTAAATAGAACACAAACTCTGGCTAGAAATGCCAGCATGTTTTGATTGTACATTCCAAATGAGTAGATCTGAAGCACTAGGATGAGGGAAAAGGTAGAGGATGGATTTGCAGGGTGCACAGCGATTGCTGAGGCCAGTGCCATGAAAAAAATATAGTATTACTTTATCATAACTTACCATTGCCTAAATGCCTACACAGCAAACATTTGCTTGTGTCCTTAGTTTATCTGTCCCTGGGTAATTATTAAGATAGCTGTGGTTACTGTGCTGATCTAAGGTGCTGGGCAAACATTTTGAAACATTTAGAATTGCTTCATTTTGGGCAGAAGGGAAGCCAGAATGACTTCTACCCTTTTTCTCCACTATCAGTGTAATGGTATGTGCTGGAATAGCCTGGGGCCAGGAATATTAGATAACAGCTTTTACAGAACAATGACTTAGTGTCTAAGCCCAAAAGTAGGGGTTGTTCCACCTTCCTTTTTTTTTGTAGTGATATCATGAAATGAAAGGTATTTAAAACAAGACTATAAAGACTGAAAAATATTTGTCACTCTTTATATTTCACACACATTCCCATTTCATCTTTTCTTGCACAGTGACTCCATTTCTCCTTCAATTATCTTTTGAAGCCTTCTTCTCTAACCCTTTTCTGATACAGATAAATTTCACTCCATCTTTAGGGGCAATGTGAGCTTGTAGACAAAACCCAGGGTTTGTAATGCAGAATCCTCAGGGCTACCCCCTGAACTTCCTTACACTAGTAAGGGGTTGCAAGAGTACAAGAATCCAACCTTGAGGGAGGCACAAGAGGAAGCAGAAAGTGTTATGTGCAGTGATGCAAGGAAGCAGAAAAGTGTTACATTTCTGTATCACTAGCTAAATCAAAACTGTACCATGGATCAACTGTTGCCAGTTACAGCACTCTATTTCAGTAACAGAGATAAGGATTTCAAATAACTATTACCAAAACCCAGATTGTTCATAATAACTGGGACACAAAAGATGAAATAAAATCAAGAATTTCTCATTGAGTTTAGAAGGAATAATCTGGCAGATGCGCTATCTTGCCCTTGCAATAATTTGGGTGGAATTTAATAGAAAATTGTAGAATTTCCCCTTGCCATTTACCTGAATCTACCCTGAGAGTTCCTTAAGGTCAAATGAAAAAATTTACTATAATAAATATTAAGAAGA
>VZUA01047290.1:0-10508 GCA_013401035.1 Horornis vulcanius
TGATGAGGAAATCCTGAAAGTGAAGAAATCTTTATTAGGGAACCAGACCTTACCTCTTCAACTGACTGTTCTAGAACCTCTAGATCCCTGCTCATCCCTTCCTTAGCCCTTTTTTTGAAGGATATCTCCAGCCAAACCAGAAAACCTAATCTTAACATTCCCAGCATTGACTGGGATGGAAAAAAAAAAAAAAAAAAGGAGCTGGGATTGGCTAAGTCATACTGATCTTAACCATCACTTTAANTGCAACTTTTTTTTCTTGATAAAAGAATTTCTGCCCTCAGATAAAGAGATGAAAAAGAGGAGAAACCTTATTCTGCAGCTCACCCTTACAGTCCTGACTAGATAACAGACTTAAAGGTTCTATAGCAAAAGGATACGAAGGATAGAGAAGGTGGACATTATTTTTCTCCCTCTGTCCTGAGCCACCTGCTCTGTCATGGAGAGAAAGTGAGATTGTTTCACTCTAAAGTGGGTGGGTTTTTTCTGTAGTTTGGAATGAAGCTTCACAAAGAATTTAGTGCATATCAAACTTGTAATCCCAACACTCTGTATGAAAGAGGCTTTGATCACCACACCCATTACTGGAACACAGCCACACCACAGAGATAATGATGAAGAAGATTGTGTACCCATGATGAAGAATCAGAGTAGGTAGACAGAGCACAGTGAACATTATTACAGGTTACAGGGCTCAGAGCCTGAGTTTCGCAAAGCCTGACACTGACTAATCAAGTCCTACATATCATGAGAACTTATCTAATACCAAATCTGACAGACAGTTTTTGAGGATGTACCTTGCACCCTTACATCTCTGTGTACCTTTGCCTGGTACACAGGCCAGTGAGAGAAATCTCCCACTCAGTGGCCTACAGCATCCTGGTTTTCCCTCAGAGGCTTCCTGTCCAAGATCTTGTGAACGCTGATGACCTGAGGGTGCCCAAGTGATGGTGCTCTAGGCATGTTCTGAGATAGCAAAAGGCATCTGCTTTCTCCCTCAGCTGACTCAACCAGCTGTCTCAGGAGAAACTGTGGGTGTGCTGCACTATACAAGGAAAGCCATTTTATCACTGTCTAAGGAAAAATGGCACTCCTGTAAATATACATTGTTATTCTGGGGAGGGCTGTTTTGGTGACTAATGTTCAAAAAACCCAGACATTTCACTGGGCACAGCACACTCCAGAAAGCTTACTGCCCCAAAGAACCCATTCCTACAAAAGCCAAGACTAGGAGCAGGAAATAGTCACATCTGCAGAAGTGAGGCAAAAGGAATTTACTTAAGTATTGCCCTTAAGTCTGTGGCCAAGACCAGCTGCTTTGAGATCTGTCAATCCAACATCTAAGACACAGGATGCTGCTTCCTTTGCAAGCCCTGTCCTGACAAACCTTTAGCTTGATTTTGAGCCTTTCATTTCACTTCACTTTCACTGTTAAAAGTAGTATTGATCTCCCAGGAGGAAGGAAATATTTCTTTCCCTCTCTGAGGTACCATGGCAATTAAGATGGGTATAACTTTTTAGGAAGCTACAGAAATGGAAGGCACTTAGAAGTTCAAAGTAATATTATTATATAGCTCAGAAAATGACACAATATGCTGACAGAAATTATGCAGTATACTGCTTAATAAACTTACAGCCAGCATAGTAAAAATTCTGTCAGTAATAAACTCCTTTCCCAGTTGACTGCAGTCTTGTGTTGCCAGAAATTATCACTTCCTTGCAGGTACTATAGCACTCTACCTTCATACTCAGTGAAATGGCACCCCAATGACATTGGCAGCCATATTATTTATTATCTACAGTAATGAAAAATACAAATAATTGACCTTGGAATTCTTGGGCTTACTGCTAAATTGACCCATTAAAAAAGTAGTCATATTTTATGCACACTTAGGTGAAAATGTTTCCATCTGAGTACGCCATCAAGATGTGGATCTGCCTGTATTTAATATCTTGGAGGTAACCTTTATTCACTTTTACATTTCTCTTCCTTGCTGCCTCAGATGTAACTTACACTATGCCTTATTGCAGAATCACCGGGGCAATCTGTTCTTGTGTCCCTGCCTGGCCTACAAAGTAACAAAAACGTATCCAGAAGGCTTAAAAACAACAAAACAAAAATAAACCATTAGCTGATATTTGATCTACTTTTAGTATGATGTCAGCTTTTCCTATTTTTATAAAAATAGTCATAAATTATGTATTTGTGTACATGGGTGATTTGGGAGAAAAAACATGTCACCACACGTCAATGGCCAGTAATATCCATGGGACCATTTTGAAAGGCCTCTGATTTACTTTCTGTTAGTCATAAATGATCTGGACATTGATTATCTGATCAAAAACATCATCTTGTCCACTCAATTGTCAGCACTTTCCAAATGGAGAACAACACAATCTGAGAGTAATTTGTAAATAACAGAGAGAAAGCTGTTCACGTAAACAGATCGATGGAAAAATGCATAAAGAGAATGGGGCCTCTTGAGAGATTACTCATAAAAACAAGTTATTAGAATTCATTAAATAAGCATTACCAGTTTACCAGCTTTAACTATCACACCGCAGCAGATGATGGATTTCAGAAGACATGGCTCAGTAGACTGAGCACAATGTATTTGAAGTATTCAAATGCCCATGAACTACTGGTTTGAATCCAGGCATAAGGCATAACATTTTGTCCCTTTATGGATGATAAGCCACATATTGGGTGTTTACTGAATGTAGATAAGACTTAGAAAGCAGCTTCTACTGCTGGGATAATAACAATTACATATTAGCTTTTCATTAAAGGAAAAGAATTAGTCAACAGTGTCCGTGGCCAATCTTCTCAAGCACAGCACAAGCAGGCTATGCATGACTCACATCTTTCTGCTCATTGGAAACTTTGGAGAATGGCTTTTATTTTACACAAACCACACATTTCCATTTCTGTGTAGTGCCTTGCCTTGTAACACTGTTCTGAAAGCTTAGTGCAGAGCATGGACACTACAGGTTCTGACTTTCCATTAGTAACATCACTAATGAAGACAGCATCATTTTGCTATTGCCATCCAAATCAAAAGATGAGCCATAATACAAATTCAGCTGAATTCTAAAATACATCCCACAGTCAAAACAAGGAACACACAGAAATTATGGGGCAGGGTGCAATGGGAGGGGGAGAAGGGAGCTCCTAGGACCCTCTGCCACCATGGTGAGAGTCTCTAGTCTCTACATATAACTTCTATTTCAAAGGCTGTTGATGCTGTGTGATTTTCAGAGAGACTACAGAAGGGTATGACAACAGAGTGCTTATCACATCCATGGGTGGGACATCCAGATTTAAGAGAAAAATGCTGTCTGCACCATTTGATTCAAACTCAGTGGGGAAGGCAGTGCTGACCCTATCTGTAACTAGCCAAAGCTGAGTGCCAGAGTATGCCTGGTCAAACTATGTAAGTGGGGACTGCAATTCATCACAGGGTACCAATCATGCAGCCAAAAAGGTGCTATCACCAATGCCAGAACCATAAATCTTTACCTGAATCCTACCAAAAGATTTAAGGATCATCATCCTGGTGAAATTCTTCTTTTTTGCCTTTGCTATGAGAGAGCACTCATGACTTGAAACTGGTTCAGAGAAAAATTATTCTGTGAAATGCACAAATTCTAAGACCAGCCTGGTTCCTTCTTGCACTAAAATTTGCTTATGAATCCTTAAAACAAAGCACACAAAAATAAATAAAGTCAAGTCATTTGGCAACACATATAATGAAGCAGCAAGTGCTTTTCCAACAGTAATGTCTCAAGAATAATACAGATTCATTGTAGTGTGAGAAACATCTAAATTTTTTTTGATATATCACAGTGTGATATGTCTTTTAAGAGTGTGATGACCAAATGCCACAAGGCCTTCTCAGAAATGTAGCATAGATCTAATAAATACATAAATAATCCAAAACTTCTTTGACATTTATTGACTTCCCAGGGGTTCACGGAATATGAAAGGCCAGAATTTTAAGCAGTGTTGCCTTGTGTAGTTGAAAGGGAAAAGATGGAAGGACTTTGTTTACCTGTAGTCTGAGATGCAGAGAGAATATGAGAAGCTGAAAGGGGAGGAGAAGTAGCTACTGAGCTTGTTCTGAAGCCAGAGATAACATGGGTTTAGATATCTGACATAGAGAATAGAGAGCTCATAAGCTAAACCTCATCTGTCAGGCTAAGCTAGGGTTGATGTTTAACATTAATATTCCATAAAAGAAGAATTTAGGGTTGGTTCAAGATGCCTTCTCATGTCAGAGTACCTGAGATTTCTCCTTTGTCCAGACTATTAAGATATGGATACTGCCACAATCATTCAATGCAGAACCAGGAAAAAGAGTTTTTACCCCCTACTACCTGACCTCCCTCCCCAGCCCCTAATCCGTATCAGACAGTGGCAAATGGGAAATATATTTTGCCATTATTCAGGTATTTAGTCTTTCTACAGGATGCTTCTTCCAATTGTGTCTTATAAGACACTCAGTTTGGAAAAGAAGGAATGTTCTGAGGAGGATTTTATGAAGCAAAACTAGCTTTATTGGTGATAGCTGATCCAATATTGTGCTGTTTGCTTAAAATGTATTGTTGCTGTAAGCAACACACTGAATTGCAAAACTATAACTGCAAATAGTTTATATGTTTGTGTGTGTACACATCAGCAACAAAGCAGAATGCAACGACGTTGGAATAGCTCAAACTCTAATTCAGCTATCATGCTTGCAGAGCTTGATTTACTGTTTTTAATAGGGTGTCTTCTCTATGCTGGAGCTGTCTTAAGCATCATTAAAATACTAAAATTTGTTGCCAGCTAAAAACATACATATGTTTTTACAACAGCTCATCTCAAATATCATAACTCATCTGACAACAGTTGTAAACTAGCATAAGATGAGGCTGAGTCCTGAGTCAAGCCTCATGTATCCCCCCAAAATAGCAATCAGCCTCAACATTATGGTAAAACAGACTGTCAGTTTAATTTCCAGGAGTAAAGCACAGAGAAAAAGGGTCCACATCCAGACCCACCTACTCAGCACCCAGGTTGTGTGTTGCTCTGGTGCGAGTTCTGCTTTACTCTATCCAAAAAATCCTGCTCTGCTCTTGAATGGTAATATGTACTTTTAAAATCAGAGTTACAAAGGGCTGCCCATGACTACCATGAAATACTCATAGGAAGTCATGCCTGAAGTCACTTGTTTTGATGCTTTTCATTGAACCGAAGACAGGGAGATGTGCCAGATTGACCAAGTGGATTCAACAAAGAATCATACTGAAAAATATTCCTCTTTTTAAGTTCTTATGCTCCTCAAGCATAAGAAAATCAGGGAAAATTATGTCTTTTATCTCACTTTTGCACACTTTTTTGTGAACTAGCATGGCTTCTCAATCTGAGTTCTTCACCAAGTGAGTTGTAAGGACAGATGGCACAAATGAAGCCTAACCAGAAACCATGGAACTGATCTGCAGAAGGGCTCACTACGCTCAGCTCCTGCTGAAGGTCACTCCTGTCTTCAGTCCCCCTGGGATTTAGCTCCATTGCCTCACTTCAAACATCCCACAGCTAGCAGAGGGTTGCTCCTCAGCCAGCTACTCCCAGGAACCCCACCTGACTCCCTTGGCCCTGGGGCTGACACAAGCCCTGCTCTTGGTGTGGTGTTTTTCACGACAGCCCTCAGAAGCCTGTGCTCTGCATACACAGACAGTCGGCCCTCTGAGGCACTGGCATCTGTTCTCTCACCAGAACTCCTCCTCCTCCTCCTCAGTTTCACAGCTCTGTGCTCTGCATTACAGCACTGGCAGCCCAAGCACCATCCAGCACCCAAACAGCTGGATTTTCGTTACTGATGGGGAGCACAGCAGCAGGAGCTCTCACCAGCAACTAGCAAGAACAGATTTACAACAGCATCTCACCCAGGCTCTTCCATCTCTCTCAGGAGCTAAAGGCTCTGTCTTAAAAAACTCACTCACTAAATAATGCAGAAGGAGCTTTTCAAAATTACTCAAAACATTGCTAACAGGCTGCTGAGCTGCATGCCTGCACTGGTTATACAAAGCACAGTCATCCTGGTGTTATCCTGCTGGCTGACACAGGGCCCTGTTACTCACCTGCTCCAAAGATGCTTGCAAATAACCACTGTCTTTAACAGGCCACATGATATCTTGGGATCTCTCCTTCAGTTTCTTGCATATCCTTCACTTATCCAAGCACGTTTTGGGTAAGCAATTTCCCTTCAAAGCACTGTGGGTGAAAGGGAAAACCTGTCAAAGTTCAGTAACCACATTTCTTTCTCACTTTTGCACAAGAGACTTTAAGTTATAGCAAGGAAAAGCAGAATGAAAACCTGAGATGTTCCTGAAGATTGCTTTCTGTCAGAGCAAACAAGGAAAAGAGCCATGACCCAGAAGCACAGAGCACAGAAGCACAGCCTAAAGGCCTGTAAAAATAACCAGCAATAAGAAGAATTTCATAAAGAAAACAGACAAAAAAAAATACACAGACAGTATTAAGATTATAAACCAATAATCAAAATTTCTGAAGCTTTTCAAAAAAGACATTGCCTCTCATTAGACAGAGGGGCATGACACTCCCACAGAAAAATATATTCTTCTCCCACAAAAGCTCACTTGAATTACTGGTCTTAGGAGCCACATAAGAGAAATAAGCACCAAGTTCCTTGCCTTGTGCATTCTCCCCACCCCACAAATGATATACCCATCCTTCAAAGAAACAAACCTCATGAATGCCTTACACAAAAGCAGGACTAGAGAACAGTCTGCACTTCAGTCTCACACATCCTCTAGGTATTGCAAAAATCTCTGTCAAATCCAGAAACATTTCTCACTTTGTTTTCCAGAAGACAAGGCATAGCAATACTTTTTCATGTCAGGATCTTGTATCTTTGTTTTAATTCGCACAAAGACCATCTACTTCCTAGTCCCTGCATACATCCAGGCAGGCTCTATCCAGGATAATGCAAAAGGTACAGAAAGAAAAACAGGGAACCCATAACTAAGGATTTCCTTGAGTAAGGTGTTGCTGGAGAGACTGAGCTGAGATAGCCCATAATGATGTGCAGAGTTAAGCTGCCTGACCGCAGGGGTCTGTGAGGGACAGGGAAGGACATCACCTCAGGAAGCCTGGGGCCTAATCCAGAGTGAAAGCAAATAGCTGGCTATTAACCTACAGCACATAAAGCTTTTGAAAACCTGGCATGAGGGAGTGAATTGCTTTCCCGGTAATCACTGCTCATTTACCTCTCCCATATTTCAGATTATGATGTTCTGAGACACTTGATAATGGACAAACCCATCCTCCCTTGCTTTCACACTGTTGACCTCCTTCTTTTCACAAGTTTCTCAATCATCCCAAAGTCAGCCAGTTCCAATTTCAGATGTGACCTTTGTGTCCCCCCCCTTCACATGTTTACAGGGCTACTACCTTTCCTTGTCTCCAGACCCCTTTGAGCAAGTAACAGCCTTGCTCAAGTCCAAGCTGGATGAAAATTCCTCTCAAACAAATATGCTGCTTCTTTCTCACAGTGTCTCCATCCCTTGCAGCTGCCAAGCTATCAATTTCATATTCTAAAACTTCAGCAGAAAACATGAGCCCCACACCTCAGAAAACCTCAAACTGCTGGGAAATAACCATCTTGCAGCTGTAGACTGTAAAAAGCTCCTGCACAGCATTCTCCTTTGCTCGATCACCCTATGATCCCACCTGTGCACGAGCACAGCTCTCCCAGACAGTCTCAGAGCACACACAGCTGCACTCGGCTCACTGGGAGACCTTCTGATAGTGGGGCTGCAGCATGTCAGAAGCTTTTAGGATATAGGCTGTAGCAATGAAGAGCAAACTCATTGTACTCTAAAAATAATCCCAGCACATCCTTTCTTAGCTTGAACGCGAGTTAAAAATTACCAAGACTCGCACAAAAGCTGTGCCACTGGCAGCAATTGGAAATTGGCTTTTTCTTCATTTAATGATGAAGAAATTTGTTTTGATCCAGACAAGCCACTGTAGGTAATAGATGCTTTACAAAGCATTTGGGGTTTTATAGGTTAATCTGCTTTAAAGAGAGGCAAAATTATTAAAGGAGGAATTAGTATTCCTTGTAAGGGAAGCTTTGAGTTTAGTGCACAGAAGGCCGCCCGTAGTCCCAGCCTTATCTTTCTTCTCAAGTAAAGCTGCCTTCATTCCTTGTTTTTCATGGCTCAGAGAAGCTGGCCCCAAAGCCAGTAAGACAGTTCTTTTCTTAGCCATGCTTCCACTGCCATCTAGTGCCTCCAGCACAGACTGCAAGGGCCTCTTTTGCTTTACGAACTTGTCACAAAAGATAAAAAGACCTAAGGTTCATGTCAAACTTCAATTTTTCATTCGGAAACCAATCTTTGTGATACCACTATAGATTTTTTTTTTCTGGAACAGATCAGACTTGCTGTAATGAGGTGGGGTTTTTTTGCAGCCTGAAGTATGAGCTACCCCTCCTGACTGTCTGGACTGAGTGGTGATTTCAAATACCATGTCAGTCACACTCAGTGAACTGGAATAGCATTGCTGTTTATCTGGTTTTGGTTAGGGCTGAGAGACTTTTCACAGGGACTTGGGTCTCCAGAGAGGTGCCTCAGGGCTGAGCAGAGCTGGTTTGGAACAACCCCCAGACCCCCCCAGTGCCCAAATGCTGAGCAGAGCTGGTTGAGAACACCTTGCTTGTCTCTGCCCCTTGAAGCCGCTTCCCCGGCTCCGGCTGCTGCCTCTGCCCAGCCCTGGCGCAGTCCTGTGGGGTCACAGCTCATCCTANTTTCACAGGGACTTGGGTCTCCAGAGGAGAAGAAGTAGCTATAACCACACAATAATATGAGCAGTGCTCATTAGCTTCAGGAAAACAACACTAAGGAAAGGTGACTGCAGATGGTGGACTTGGCCTTGTTTTTCTGTCGTACCATTCTGCTCTTTTACTGGGTACAATTTATATCATTTTTTTTTCAGTAAAAAAAAAGAGAGAGCCTGGATATGAGAGCATATTATGGACTCAGGTTTTTCCAGATGCAGTAACACTCCTCATGCCTTTTTAATTCATGTTAAATACACAGGGACTGATCCAACTCTGAGAAGACACAATATAAGTTTTACATCATTCCACTGTGTGTTTCTATATCAAACAAAGCCATTTCCAACTATCCTGCTCATCTCCATTCTACTGCCTCCACTAGAATGGCAACTCTGTGAAGCAGAGCAGGTTCCCTTACCTTTGCCAGAAGATCTCCCTGCAGGTAGTGGGCAGCCCTTAGTGAGGTCATGTTTCAGCTCACTGGCTCCACCACTCTCACCTGTTTCTTCTCTACTGTGAGACAGTCAGACAGTGAACCCACAGGATTCCAATGTACACAGAATCAATGGAGTTCTTTCCAAAACTTTGTGAAGAGACCCCCACTCATAATGTGACTATCATTAGAGGTAGAGCATTATCCCTGTTCTATGCAGACTCTTAAGAATAAAAAAGGCAGCATGTTTAGTGGCAGATTCAAATGAAATAAAGCCAGCCCTTCCAGTCCCCCACCACCTCTAACACAGAGCTGAGGCACACCCGAAGTGGCTTGTTCTGAGGGCAGTCATGTCCTCACGATTTGAACAGGAGGTAACACTGAGCTTGCAATCAATGTTGTTCCCATTAATGCATTAAGTCTTCGCAGGAAGGAAATTAAAGCAACAGCTCTGTTTCAGATCTGCCAAGCAAGGGTGCCCTGTGCCATGGTATCCTTGTGTGTTTCCTCATGAGGAAATTGAGGCATGTGAAGTGAACCCAGGAACACCATTAGGATGCATGCCAGACCTCCATCCACCACTCATTTAAAGCTCTGGTTACTGTTGCGAATTTAAAAGTTATCAAAAATTCCAGGACTATACACAGCGCTCCATAATCACTTAAAACCAGAAGAATACATTTTGAAAACTCAGTACAGGTTCATACGCAAATTCTTTAAATTCTGATTTCAGAGCACTGTCCCAACAGAGAGAAACCTAAACAGAGAGTCTCTAGAGCATGAGAAAAATGCAGAATGCAACACACATTTCTCTCATGTGCAGTAGAGGACACTGGTAATATTTGCATGGTGCTGAGGTCCTTGCAGATTAAAGCAGGGGGTAGCCTACCATCTTTTGAAGTGGTAGAAATGAGGAGAAAAAGACATTTCGGTTACAAAATGCAAAGCTAAAAGATCAAAGGGCAGAATACACCACCACACTTAGAATAAGCATATTACTGTAGAGGAAACTAGCTACTTCTTCAGAGAAACTGCTTTCTGAAATGACTTAGTACAGATACCTAACCCCAGCAGAAGTCTTCAAAGGCACCTGAGGATGTAGTATATGCTCATCAGGGAGGTTGCTGAACACAAAATTACTGTAATCATGTTTTGATGTAATAAAAGCAACCAAGCACCCTTTCTGCATCAGGCATCTTGAAAACAAAAGAAAATTAAAAAAAAAAAAA
>VZUA01047292.1:13671-51456 GCA_013401035.1 Horornis vulcanius
CCATTCCCCATTGGTATGGACACAAAACTAAGATCTGTGTTTTAATTCTGCAGGTCAAACCACCCTCATAATAGTACCTCTTGTCTTGTATAGATTATATGACATTTAAGAGGGGAAAGGAGGCACTCAGGATACTACAGTGTCTGATGGTGTACAGACCTGGCAAATGGATTTAGACACTCTTAACAAGGATACTTCAGTTTTCACTCAGCCTCTGTTTTATTGCTGTTGTGAGGTAACTTCAGGGTTAGCTTTCCCCAAAAGCTGGCCCAAATAGGGCTTTTCCCCATACAAGTTAAAACAATTTTTAACCTAGTCCAAACGCATCTTAAGGTGCGCACCAGATAAACACTCCATCACAGAAGATCACTGGGGTATTTCCCTAGAGAGTTTCCCAAGAAATTATTGGGGTAACACAGCCATCTCCCAACACAGGGGCAGCTCTGCAGTGGGATGTTTAAGGCAATGTGGTGAGATGCAACAGCTGGATCAGGCAGAATTGCTTAGCTCTAAGAGGAAGATGTCCCCACCTACCTATCAGTGTGGGGTTTCCCTTTCAGTGTCTGAGGAGGAAGGATTTGAAGCAGGTGACAGGGTTTTGCCAGGCAATCTCTGAGAGATCATCAGGGTGAGCAGGAGCATAGAGAACAATGCATAAAAAGCCTACAAGGAGAAAATGTGGTAATTGGGGTGCAGGATTTCAGGACATGAAATGTGGACTGAAAGACAGCATAGGGCAAAACAATAGACAGCCTTACAGGTGCAGACATGAAGTTTGCTTTTGCTCTATCTCAGATGGCATCTGCACCACCATCTAGAGCAGTGGCTACTGTTTCTGAATACAGCTAAGGTGTCTTGGTCATACAGTCCTCCAGTGCTTCTGCAGAATACTGCAGCAATGCAGAGCACAGCACTGTGTCAGCTGCTATCCTCAGGAAACATTCCTGCATTTAGTTTGGCCCCACTGTGCAAGGTGGTGGCTTCAAACTTGGGTGCATTAGTGGTGCACACACAGACACATGTCTTGCTTAAGAGAGCAGCAGCAGTTAGATGGGAGAGAGAGAGGACTTCAAAGAACAGCAGCATGAGGCTGTCCCATTTTTTTGCGTATGTTTGGAGCAGTCAAGGCCGCAAAGCTGGAGGCTGCAGTAACTAAGGCATGAAACAAAGCCTGGGGAAGAAGCTGAGTTGATAGCATGTCATAAGGCCCTTTTTCTGAGTTGTTTGAGCAGCTTACAGTTTTCCTATAGTTATTGCTTATTCAAAGATGATTGTGGAATTCTTTCCATGAGTAATTCTTGGCTGCTGTATCCTTTGCAAGCAGTTCAGTGCAGTCAGTTGATAGCTGAAATTCAAGACTGGTCAGTCCCTGTTCACACAGGTCACTTGTTCTGCTGTAGAGAAGAAATTGCTTCACAGCAGATCATATCCCAGGGCTGCCAGTGTTTTATCTCCTCACTCTCCAGGGACTGGTGCTCACCAGCTGCAGCAGCAGGACAGGCCTATTGCTGTTCCCTGGCCACACAAGTGCCAGCATAGCATTTTACAAATGTAGGAAGGAGCTTTCCTGTGTGCTTTTAGCAGCTTTTTCTAGCTCACTCTTTGAGTTGTACAGTCAACGTGCTTTGAGCAGTAAAAAGGACTCCAACAGGATCCAGAGTCATGGCAGAATCCAGTGTCCCTGAGCAGGCTTAGGCCCCACAGGACAGGATAAGATGAGGTGAAAAGTTAAGTACGCTGTTGAAGCAATTCTCTGTTAGCTTCCCAAGCTCAGCAAAGTGAACAGACACATGCAAGAGCTGCAAAATTTATCAAAGACAATAGAGCCTTAATATGAAACAGAGTAAAGTAAGATCAATATGTCCAGGTGGCAGATGCTGCTTTCAGGCTCTTTTCACAAAAAGGTGAATGTTTTAAATAGTGCTTCAAATATACCTGTGCTGTTAATTGCAGCCCACATACTGTACAAGGAGGCAGGTATAAGACCTGTGAGTTTCAGACCAAGGACACCAGGAGGAAGAATAAATTGATTCAGTGTGGAAAAGTGGAACTATTAGATTATATAAAGTGTGTTTGTTTCCCTAGCAGCTTTTCCAGCTTCTGTGCTTTGAAGTGTTTCATTTTGTAGTCTCAATTGCACCCTGAAACTCCAAAATTAAACAAAAGCTCTTCCATCTTAATGAACTACAGGACTTAAAATTTTAATTTTATTGCATTTCCTATCCTGGTGAGGTTAACTAGAGTCTGGAAAGTGCACACTGCCCATTAGGGATCATTAGGAAAGCATTTGGATGTTACACAGCCTCCTTGGACTTTTACCATTAATAGTTCCTTTTGTGGCCATTCTGAGAAAAAACAGGTTTTCTAAAGCAAATATAAAAGTGTTTGAATAAATATATCATCCATGACAACTCTACTAGAACTCTAAGGATTTCTGAACCCTTCTCTTTCCCCTTCCTTCCTATGAGTCCTTCAAAATTTTATACACACTTTTAATGCAGGCTGTTCATGGCTTCTTGGAAAGTGAGACCAAGACCAGATTCATAAAAACATACAAGAGACTAGCAGGCACCTGGGAAGACTGGAAATCTAGTTAACTTTGTCCTGTCATTCTGTCCTACCTGCCCTTTCTTGCACTGCATCTACAGCCCATTCCTCTCCCCACAGCTGGCACTGGGCTGGCTCCACGTACCACACTTGCACTCTGCTCAAGGGTGCTGAGTGACCCACTGTCACTGCCTGGCAGCCTCTGCCTGCTGAATTCAGCTCCTGTTGAGAGCTGCCTTGCCAAAACCCTTTCCACACTATGATGGAAACCAAGTTAGAAATAACTCAGGAGTTGGCAAGATTTCTCAGAGCTTTCATTTTGTGAAGTGCTTTGCTGCCAAGCTATGTTATTCACATCTTCTTGGAGATCTGTAGGATGGGATTTTTAATGCTTTTTCCTCTGAGGCGGGGGATGAGAGATATAAAGTCTAACACTTGTAAAATTTCTGTATTCCAATGTAAGAGTCAGCAAGCTAAGAAGTACAGTGATTAGGAAGTAGAGCTGTCATCAATCATGTCATGTTCAGGTATGTGGGATGAGCCTAACACTTCTGGCAATGTCATGTTCAGTGCTCCACTTTTCTATGGCTGTTGTGTCTGGCATTTTGGATCACCAAGCAGGAACAAGGTTGCAGTTTGTATATTTATCACACAAGGTGGAAATTTGCTGTAGGTAAATACGAGACAAGGAGCCCAGGTCTGCTGTCCAGTGTCCACGCTGGCCAGGAAGGATGGGCAACATCCACATCTCCTTTGCTCTCCGTATCCCAGAAAGCAAATTCTGCAGCACAGGTTTCTGAAAGATCATAACCAGTGATGAGGAGAGCTAGAACCCACTGTGGGCCTTGTGCAGAAAACAAAGCACAGCCAAATTGGTCTCCGTGAAGCTTTCAACAGCAAAGAATCAGCATATGAAAAGAAGGCCTGTGTCACCCAAAAGCAAGATCAAAAGTCAATCCATGATAACATGGTCAAGCCAAAGCTTTGAATACAAAGGGATCCTTTTTTTCAAAGAATGGTGGAGCAGAGTCAAAGGAGAGCCTTCAGAAATGCTTCTTGATTCTGGGGGAGACACCACCACAGATAGCCATCTGTGCCATCTATCCTTTTTTGTGTCAGTGCTATCTTGAGAAACATGCACTGCCTCAGATCAGAAAGTAAAGCAGACAGTTGGAAACATATTTTAAAAATGCATATAAAAATCTCTTCCACTGATTGTTTATCCATTAATCCCTGGCCAAAAAGCATTTTCAGCAAGAGGCTGTCAGATGTGGTGCTTAGGGACATGGTTTATGGGTGGATTTGACAGTGCTGGGTTAACGGTTGGACTCAATGATCTTAAAGGTCTTTTCCAACCTAAATGATTCTGTGATTCTATTTTATGAAAAGGTCATATAAAACTTGTTCTCACAGAAAGTGAAAAAGTATGTGGGGAGGGGAGGGGGAGGAGGCAGGCAGGCTTGGAGATCTGGTCTGGTCTTCACAGTCTACAGCTATGTGTGGGCAGTGGAAAAATACTACTGAACAACTAATTACCAAAAGCAGTCGGTAACAAAATCCCGATTTAAATATTTGCAGGAGGTAGACAGAAAGGTGCCAGCCTGAAGCTTGTAATTACTTTTATTTCTGGCAGGAATCAGATATACTTCTAATAATAACTATGGGCACAAAGAATTAGTCAGAAAAGCAGGGCATACTTATTCCCAGCTGGAGGGGAGAACAAAGTAGGTAGGAAATGTCCTGATGTGTGTTTGAGGCTGTTTAATTTGCACTAAAAAGCCCAGCAGATGTATGAAACACTGCCTGAGNTATTCCCAGCTGGAGGGGAGAACAAAGTAGGTAGGAAATGTCCTGATGTGGGTGCACGAAGGTAAAGGGTAGTAACTGCAGGACTTGTGCAATGCAGTGACACTGCCAAAGCAGCCCTGCCCTCAAACCCAGGGCAGGGAATGCTCCAGGGCACCTTTTTCCTCTTGGAGTTAGCAAGGCTGGCTGAAAGCTTTCTTCAAGCAAGTTGACCATTTTCTTCCCTCTGATCTGAGTCTGCTGAGCTTGTGATTCTGAAGATAGAGATACATCATCCCTGAGTGACCATGGGGCCAGTCTGCAGTTGCAGCAGTGCTGCCTGTGGCTAGTGCCACCAGAGGGTGGGTAGAGAGTCCCTTTGCTGTGGCACATTTCCCTCTCCCTAGGGAGCTCTGATCTGGATAGTGTGTTTCATTGCCTTGACTCTTCCCAAGTCATCCCTCACACAGCCCTGATTTCTGGATGAAGGATTTTCTGAGGATGCTCATGAACAGACTGGGTGGACTCTGGTTTGTGGCAGACTCTTACACCCCAGCTATCGATGAGCAGGGCAGAGTCTGATTCCCCACTGCTGGCACTTCAGCTCAGAGACAACAGAATGTCTCTGGGCTGTCTCTCTTGGGTACAATCTTTTCCAGGCACTCTGCTGGGGCCATATGCAGCATTTCCAGCCTCTCTGGCTGCCCTGTCCCTTCTTCAGTTGTTCTCCCAGTGATGCCAATGACATTTTTGAGTAATTTCATTTCTCCACCACAACATTGTCCTGTCAGCTAATTAATATGGTAATTATACAAGGAGTACATATCTTGCTACAGCAGTTTCCATGTGCTGCTTATCCTGAGTGTCCCACAATCCTTCTATTTCCTCATCCCCAGTCCCTTCTATTCCTGCAGTGTCCAACACACCTTGTTTGTGCTTAGCACACATGCCATCCTCAACACCACTGCACCAGTCACCATTAGCAGATCCCTACTTGATTGTTGAGGCATTAAACACACACAGTGTATAAAATCTGTGACCACATTGGCCACACTGTCAAGCTTAGGAAAATCCAAACTGAGTTGTGGTGGGGAAATAAATTCTGAAAAAAGAGTATCTTTTTTTCTATTTTAGTCTAGGGTCTAAAATTAACCAGCACACTCATAGGCTTAGATTTGGTTTCCAAGGTCTTCCCAGCCCACATTTCTATCCAAACTGCACATGTTTTTTTAAATTGGGCAGTCTGTCCCTGCTCCTGCCAGCAGGAAGCCTCTGCAAGACATGAGACTGGGTTGTCAGTGCATTTTAGGGAATGACCACTATGATGTCTTCCCCAGTCTACGTCTGGAGCACAGATTCAACCCAAGCAAAGCAACACTTCCTTGGCTTCATCAGGACAAAGTAATTATTCTGCAGTTCTGCAGAAGACTAATCTACAGAAGATTCATTTGCAGAAGAATCATCCACAGAGGTAGCCAAACCACTCTTCTCCCATATTCCTTGTTTGGAAGTCTTGTACCAAGACTGAGCTTTCTCATTCTTTATTCAGTATTTTGTGCCTACCAAAGACCCACCTTTACAACTCCAGCTAGCCACAGGCAGGAGTTAAAAGTGGATGAGTTGCTGCACTGATATTTTTCCACATCCAGCTTCTCAGAGTTACACTTATATCACACTGCTGCTGCCAAAGGGGTTCATATCTCACAGAAGAGGTGGGAAAAGAGAGCTGCTCTGGGCCCTCCACAGCTTGCCTAGCTCTTCATCCCGCTCCTGGGAAAGCACATTCCAGTTTTCCATACCTGTCTGCCATTGGGTCTCCTGGGCATGCAGTAGGTCCAGCCACCAGACTCCAGACTGGAATGAGCCTGGAAACTGTTTCAGGAACAGGCTGCTCTGAGCACCAGGTCCCAGCAGGTGAACACCTTCCTGACCACAGCAGCTGCTGGCTGGGCCTCACAGGTTGCCAGAAAATGCCCCAGACATGGGGAGGCAAAGTGTGAATCCATCAGCCTCACACAAGTGCCATATGGAGCACAGGTATGGAAAGGAAGCAGAGCAAGTAAATCTGTCAAAAGGCAGTGACCTTAAGGTCCCTTTTCCCAAAGTGCCATGGACACTTTTGGAAGTCCGAACAACTTGAAGGGAGTCTCAGACTTCACTGTGGAAAACCCAACAGGTATCTTGGTTTTCCTCAGATATAAACGTAGCCCTATGCATCAGAATCCAGCATACCTGGATTCCATCGTTCCATTCCCCTTGCTGTTCTTCAAACACAAACCACCTTTTGCCATGACACCAGACTGCACAGTTTGCAACCATCTCTGGTATTCTTGTTGTCCTCCATCCACTGTTAAAGGAAACACACGGAAAAATCACCAGTCTAGTGCTTAGAGAGGCTCAGTATGAATGAAGAGAACACACTGTTTGAGCTTTATGGCTCTTGCAATCAATAGCTTTACCTTAAAGTTATTCATTTACATGACTGCTGGCAAAAGTCTCATCAGGTCTCCAAAACCAGTCACAAATTAGATTCAGTCCTACACACAGAGCACACAAAGGACACAGGAGGAAGCGTAATTAGGAGAAGCACAAAATTTACAGTGCAATTAGATGATATAGTACAAAAGCCCTTTGCTTTTAAAGCTCTGCTAAGAAGCACAGGGACACCACTACATTAGCAGTGAGTTTTGTTTAATTTAGCACCCCTTAAAGGCAAAGTTGCCAGTGGGGTGCAAGTAGTTCAGCACACACAAGTGTGCTCAGGGAAGATCTCATTTCATCATGTTACCTTGAAAAGGCCTCATTTAAAACAACTAACTTTTCCTAAAGGTAATCGTCAGTATTTTTCCTCTAATATCTTAACATCTGACATGTGTTTTATTTAACATTTAATTCAGATTCATATCCACTCTGAATTCCTTAAAAATCTTTGAACGTATCTGCATTCACTTCATTTATTCCTCTGAAAGAACATATCACCTATCAGAAGGCTAAAACTAGCTGGCACAGCCCAGAGGGGAACTCTGCACAAGGGCAATAGCAGATATTATTTCAGGCTGCTTTCTGAGTTATGTTTCTGCAATTCAAAATGTCTAATGAGCTTATTTGATTGTATCCATGCCAACAAAGAGATATAAACAACTTTAATCACTGTTTCGCGTTGCTCTTGACCCCCTGCTTGGCTTCATTATTTTCCTTTTAGCCACATCAAGGCACAACACTCCAACTGAATCACTAGACCACTTGCTGAAGACCTGTCCACGTAATAAGATTTCTTTTTTATTATCTCATGTGGTCTTTTGCACTGCTGTTTAATAAGCAGCAGCCAAGCTGGGTGTTAGCTCAAAAGCAGCTACTAGGTAAGAAATTAAGTCAATAGCTCTTGCTTGCTCCTTTATTTTCAGATAAATTTCTAAATTCGTTCACCATAAACTGATTAATGCCTGAAGACAGGGAGCAGGTTACAGCTTCTGGTCTCCTGTTTTGTCACTAACGATGCTGGAGGAAGAACAGGACAGGGAAACAAAGAGAAAAGGAAGCGTTAACAGTTCAAGTCACAGTAAGTGTTGGCCTGCTTAAACTAATAATATCAGACAATTCTCTATAGTCTAAAACACCCACAGTCCTCCTACAGAGCTCCAAGCACTCCATGATCAGTGAACCATGTTTTAATGACACATTCTCTTGCAGAGCTTAAAGGTTTGAAATATTAAATCTTTTCTCTCATGCATGCTGACAGCAAATGAATCTGATGCCCATCTATTAATGAAGTTTGTCTGTCTCTTGATCATTATAACGAGGGCATTAGCTAGCATTACTTCCCCCCACTTTTTTAAATATGGAAGAAAAAGGATGTCAAGGAGCACACCAAATGTGACACATAACTACAAGTTCAAAAGGTCATTGAGGATTGAGGTCAGATAGCATGGAGAAAATCTTGTGCCCTTCTAAAAAGTAGGTCATTTTTTTCAGCCCTCCATGGATATAGGAAAAATTCTGAGGCATATGTGCAACCCCTGTTCTGTAAAAGAAATAACTTGAAAGTTGTTTCCTTTTTAAAAAAATACCTTTCTTTTCTTTACTTATTCTGAAGTGGTTCTTAATGGGTAATTGACACATTCTGGGAAAAGGATCACAGAACCATATTATGCCTAATTTGTCTGACATCTAGGTCTGTTGCCTGTTAAATACCATAAGTGTCAGTGACTTCTAGAATTTTCTAAGGCATATGTTTTTCTTTCTTCTTCTTTTCTGCTTGATTTCACCAGAGTGATCTGGGAGTCCTGGCTGGTTTTTCAGAGTGTGCAGTGAGAGCAGCATGGGACAGAGGCACCTGCTCAGTGACACAAGCCTTGCTCATGGGCACTCACTTAGTCCACCCTTGTGCTTTAAGGCAGGAAAAACTGACACCTGACAGCCAGGTAACTTCACCCTAGACATGGCTTCTGTGGCTTTGAAGAAGTCCTGCAACATCTGTGCTGACTCTTCCTTGCTGTAATTCAGGTCTACTATATGTCTGGCCCAGCACAGGCACAGAGAGCATATTATTTCCTCTTCCCATTACCCAATTCTTCTCTTCTTGAGGCTGAATAACAATAATTGATTCAATCTTTCATCTAGGTATTTTTTTTTATACTTCATATCATTCTCCTTACTCTTTTCCAGATGTCCCACATTGGCACACACAGCTGTCACTGAAGATGTACTGGTGCTGAGTGGAAATTTGTGGGTGTTTCAGGATATACACATCAATGCACATCCCATAGCAGCATTTTCTTTCCTCCCCACAGCAGTACATCTCCAAGTTAAGGGTTCTCGGTGACAATTGAGACTTTCCTGAATTAAAGACTCTCTGTGAGTGGCAAAGTAGTAATGATTCCTGCCTGACAGATGAGACATAAACTTTTTCAACTTTCTAAGAACATACAGAGCTGCAAGATGCTACATAAACTAATGATCACTGTGTCTGTACTCATCACCTTCTGCTTCTTCAGACAAAACTCTGTCAATATATAAAATGCATTCTTCTTAATGAATAGACATGGGACCCCAGTTGCAGAGCAGATTCCTCAGCTTTCTGGGCACTGCACATTCAAAATACCATGGTCATTTAAGATAGTTTAAAACAAACCAACTTTGTTACACACTCTAATAGTGCAAGTGAACTCATCAATAGTTTTGCTGAGGGGGTTAATAATAAATATTTTTCCCCCACAAGTATTGCAGCTGTAGTTATGATAGGATTGTGCCTACAAAAGCCCCATTGCTAGACCTAATCTGCTCTTAAACTGCTTAATCGAGAGATTATTACCATTGCTGATGAAATACTTAGCTAAAGTGCAAAATGTAATCTTGGGGCTTTGCTGTCTGGGCTTCTAGTTAACATCATAAGCACCACAAGCACACTAAATACCTCAGCAGTGTACAAGGTTATTATCCTAATCCAATGTGAGAGCACAGGCACTCCCTCCCTGTGCTCCCTATACATTTCATCTTGATGAAAACATTGAAAGTACTTTTGCAGTCCGGCAGCTAAAGTGGCACAGCAAACACTGCAGCTCAGGGGCTGTTTCAAGGCAGGGCCCTAATCCTGAGCAGAGCTGAGCATCTGTCCCTCCCAGTGCAGGCAGCGGGGCTGTGCACTCACCACCACTGAGGATCAGAGGTGGTGGCTTGGCTATGCTTCCAGAGAAAGCTGGTGGGAAAGGAGGGAAGAGGAGGAGATAACAGATTAATACTAAAGCCGACCAAAGAGTGAGGACAGAGCTGCCACTATTTCTAAACATTTGCAGCCTTGAAGGTTCCAGGAAGTTGATGGATTTCTGCTATCTTCCATTTACACAGAGAAAAGGAATCCTTTCCTGTACTAGGATGCTGTCATTTTTTTTTTCAACAAGACATTTTTTCAACAAGACATTTTTTCAACAAGACTGAGCTGGCTCTGGCACCAGGGAGAGAAGAAGTTCTCCCTGGATTGGCCGTCACACCATGCCCACATAGTGTCAACAGGGCCATCAAGAGTTTGCTATAGCAGGCACCTCATGTCAAAATTTTGTCTTATGTCTAGATTTTAAAAAAATCTTAGACACTGACGTGCACAACCCTCTCCTGAAAAAAAAGTAAATTATTCAGTTTCATGTAAGCGAGATCCTTGTAGATTAAGGAAATACATTTTGGTCCCTACCTGAGTAATTCAGTTATCATAGAATCAAAGAGTCACCAAATGGTTTGAGTTGGAAGAGACCTTAAAGATCATCTAGTTCCAAACCCTCAGTCATGGATAGAGATGCTATTCACAAGAATAGGTTGCTCACAGTGCCATGCAAACTGGCCTCAAACATTTCCAGGGATGAGGCATCCAAAACTTCTCTGGACAACCTGTTCCAGCTTACCCAGGCTTTGCCTCCAGCCAAGGAAACAAAAATCCTATGGAAAGCAGTTTATCTTTGACCTGCTCAAGTCCCTATTCCACCTGAGTGGGATTGCCTTTCAAAGGAGCAGACTCCCTAGCCTGAACACAAAGGCAGCCCAGAAAGACAGTTTAGATTGTGCTTTTATGATGCTAAATTAAGTTCCAATGGATCTCAATTAATATCTCTCAAAAATCGTCCTGAAATAAGGCACAAACCATTTCACCCAAAATTATACTGTGCACAAGTGACAGTCAGCTTTGCATCCTAAGCCACCCTTTCCTGGATTTTGCAGGGTTCAGAGGTAACCTTGGTGCCACAGACTCATCCCTTGTACCATTCAACAGGGAGAGCTTTCTGCTTCTTCAGCTCAAATCTTCCCAACCGCAAAAGATTTTCCTAGGCAGAACAGTCATAACCCACCATTAGAAACAATGCAGCAGTGTTTCAAAATAAGCTCCAAGCATTCAAATCCAGACTAGAAGATACCTCCCAGAACAATGGTTTTGCTGAACCCAGCTTGTGTTTTTTGAAAGCGGAGCTGCTTTCGAAATAATACAAAAATCAAAGTGCTATAGCTGGAATTTGGTTTTCCTCAAGTACTCATTTGATTTCTAACAAGTCCAGCTTAATGAAATTCTCTACCTCATCCTGTTTTGGTGTCACTTTATTATTATTCATCACAACCAATAAATAATTCTTCTTTCTGTGACTACAGATACATGGCAAAAACCAACCTACCCCAGGCAAAGCAAGCAAAGTAAGCAGAGCCAAGTCAAACTGGAATGCCACGAGAGTATTAGCTAGATTAAACATTAACAATTACTTTTCTCCTTTTGATCACTGAAGTAGCAATGAAGCAGTAGAAGGAAAGCCTAAGATGTTGACATATGTTTTTATTATCTTTAGTCTTCTTTTTTGAAGTCTTGGGAACTGGCCCCACAAATACTTCCCAGGTCAAAGGCAGAGAATTATGCTATTTGTTTCAGCAGTGAGGAGACTGGGCAATTTTACTAATAAACACAGTTTGATTTATTCTTTCAAAATTAGCAGGGAAACAATCATAAAAAAAACTACAACGAAAAAAATTAATTCAATTTTAAAAATTGCTAACTTAAGAGCTAGGCAGATTAAAGAGATTCAAACATAAGTAACATAACAATAGAAATCCAGCTAGGCTTTATTTCCCTTGCTTTTCTCATTTTCAGTAATTTCTGCCCATTTTGGTTTTTCCAGGGTTGGGAACAGTTTCCCTCCAGCTTGTAGTGAGAAGTGTTTGCTCCTCTCTCTTGCCTGACCAAGGGAAACATCAAACAAATACCCCAAGAACTCCATATCTTTGTGAGATTTCCAGCCGCAATTTCCAGGCTATAAAGGATGGAGTTTTCTATGAAGTCCTGCATTTGTGAAATGGATATGGAGCATATCTGAACCCTTTCAGATTGGCTTGTAGTTAAGAAGGGGCTGGCATGGAAAAAAAAGAACTACACTGAGAAAAAGTAAAAGTAGTAAGTTTAAAAAGGGAATTCATATTAAGGAAATGTAAAAAAAATATATCGCTCCCAGTTATTTTTCCTTTACCTTTCCCCCCTACTAGGATTTTTTGTACTTTGGGTGGTGAATCCTCTCTTTTTTGTTTAATTGAAAACATTTCTACTCTTAATTTACCTCTCTCTTTTGTTCCCTGGACACATTTTTTTCCCAAAACCCAAAGATTCTGTGATCCCAAAGAAAGTATCTAGAAACATTTTTCAGTGAATATTTCTGCTTCACTGAAATACACAGTTCTAATAGGAAAGTTCGCCTATGGGTCTTAAGAGAGACTCAGGACATCCAATCCTTTCTTGCTTTGAGCCGAAAAAAAGGAAAGAATTAATCTGAAGCAATTCCTAGTCCAAAACAATTTTCTCTTATAGGATCTGTAGGCTCTAGAAAATACTGGAGTTCATGGAAGGTGCTGCTAATAAAACTACTTTTGACCCATCTTTAGAGTGTTTTGATTATCCCTAACTTTAAAAAAGTCCAGTTAGCAGCAGGTTTGTATCAAGAAACACACCAATTCCTGCTTTTTCTTTCCTTTCCCCCTCACATCCAAGCCTGAATCCCGCTGTATGCCAATAAAAACTCTGGTGTAAATGCCAGGTACATAAAGATCCAAGACATATCTGAATACACCAGCTGGCAGTTATGGACAGTGTATGATCCATGCAAACAATTAATTAACTATCTGGTTATGCTGGATCCAATCATTAGTTTTTCAATCAAATAATTTCCCCCTTTTTCATACTTTCCAGTAATTTAGTGTATTAATACAGCTTAAACATTCCCTGCTTTCACCCCTTAGTGTAGGACATTGTCTTGCTAACACTACTAAATGGGAAAAGCATAGACACTTCTCAAGATGCTCCACTACATATATATATTTATATATGTTTTTCAGGATGAAAACAAGGTGTTTTAAATTTATTTCAATCCCTGGATCCAAACTTTTACAGATTAGCCACGTACTGCAGCACAAGTCTCTTAAAAACTCATGTTCCTAAGACCAGAGTGTTAGGGGAGTTGTCAAAAAGCAGCTGCAGCATCCCATTGCCAATGAATCTGGATGTCATTGACTCAAGGGTCATCCTGTCAGCATTGCCAGATGGACTTTGCCTTGTTAAGGCTTGCTGACAGCCCGACCAGCAGCAGCTCCACAGGAGGACCAGTGGCCACAGCCAGCCCAAGTCCCACCAGGCCTCATTCCAGGGAGCATTCCCAAAGGCTCTGAACTGAAGGCACACTCTTGAATGCTGTCTTGAGACATGAACTTAACACAAGCACCTGCTTTCTCAGCAGAGGCCTGGATCCTTAACACATGGCTGCTCCCTGAGCTACTGTAGAACTAGGTCTGCTGTGCAAGCATGTGTTCTAGTGCTGAGCCTCCTTAGGAGAACAAGGAAACTCTGGGGTGTAATCATGAGAGAAGAGTGGAGCTACAAGCAGTTTAGGTGACTTTTGGGTGGTTTTGGGTGTTACGGGCTTGGCCACTGAACTTAGCCCAGGTTTGGAGGGGACCTCAGACAAGAGATCAGTCAAGATATCAGTCTCCAGAGCTGCAATGGTCTTCTGCCTTGTCAGACAGTAAAACTGTTTTGCTTTTTCTCCCTCCCTCCCTCCCTCACAGGATTAACTCATGACTGATACAAAAGCAACAGGAAGCCAACTGTCCCTTTGAAAACTCTACTGTCATCTTTATGCAAATTATGGGCTGATTTGCCATTGTAGCAATTTCACATTTGCTTATGATGTGCTCCCTTCAGAAGGTTTTGCACAACACAGTGCTACAAGAGGCCAGAGGATAGTGTGTCATCTCTACAATAGAGACCCAAGAGTGACCTGCAGCTGCAAGGCAAGGGCTCCATCCCTGCCTGGGCTGTTAGACATCACCTCAGACTGCTCCCAGCCAAAAAACTGTCTCCTGGTGATGATTGGATTCCTTCAGTTCTCCTCCACCAAGAAATGTCACTGAATATCTCACAAAGCAGGGCCACACAGAAGGCACAACTCAAATCACAGTAATGACTGCTGAGAGTCCTCATTCTTACTCCTGGAAAGCAAAAAATTTTAAAGTTTAAGGTTTGGGGCTTGGGGTTCACCAGCAGTGCTCTCAATATGAAATTGAAATGAAACCGCTTAACAAAACATGCTAAAAACTGGATATAACAATTGGCTGGCAAATCTTAGTGATGGAAAAAATAAAGTACAAAAAAAGTCTGTGAAATTACTGGACTGAAACACAGGTACAAGTTCAGATCATCTCCAAAGCATTTGTGTTTGTGGAGATAGATGTTCACAAAGAATTGGTGGGAAGAAAAAGAAATGCATTTGGTAGCATTTATCTAACCCCACATTTAAATTGCCTGGGTGAACTAAGTGCCAAGTGGTCATCTTATTAATTTGATAGATGCTCTGCTATCATGAATAAGATGGTTTTTAATACAAGTAAGGCCTGCCCAATCCACAATTAAGATGGTATAATGAGACAACAAAGACTGTTCTGTTACATATATATGTGCGATGCAGACTCAAGATCTGTAAGATAGCTCCTGAAATAAGTTTTTTTGATTAAATGAATAATGACTTCTCAAATAAGAGGGCATATTACTTTAAATTCATGGCAAAATAAGCATTTTGTAGCTCATTTTAGAATAGGAGATAATTTTCATTTTTAGAGTCTCTTTATTTGGCTTTCGTAATTTCAAGACAGTATGTTCAGAAACACTTTCAAAGGGCAAAAGTAAAGAAAGGTAGCAATTGAATGTTTCTCTATAGACCTTGGATGTTTCTCTATAGACCTTTGTCAGAATTCAGAGAACTAAGATGAAAACACCTCTTCAGGTGACAGTTAACTTGCAGAAAACAATCAAGGATCACAACATAGCCAGAAGGAGAAATATATATTAAAATGACCATCAGTTTGACTAGGTTAGAAAGAAATGGAATAACATGTTTATGTTTTCAAAACAAGCATTTTTATCTTCATAATTGGTTAGAGTTATCTTCAATTTGATTTTCTTGTCTGACTTCCAGCAGCACTTTAACTGTACATATCCTGAATGAAAACACTGTCATACAAAATATCTGGGGTTTTTGTGAACAGAAAGTTGAATTTTTGGTTTGGGTTTTATTTAAAGAATGGATATAAATACTTCCATGTGTTGACATGTCCCTGCTAGCAGTTAACTGAGCTTCACTGCTTCACTGAGCACTGGAGGGTGGCTGGGGAGCTTTGTCATCACCAAAATGAGCAGCTCCGTGAGGGGCACTACTTGCCTGCTCACCTTGCCTCAGCAGATGTTCCTGCTCATCAGCATTTTGCTCCGCATGTTTATGGATGCAAAATGCAGGAGTGCCAAATCCAAGCCAGCATCTTTCCAGTGAGTCCTAAAAGTTCAGACCACAAAGCGCTGGCACAGCTCTGCTTGCTGGATGTCCCTCTGAGAGTTGATGAAACCAAGGAACAGCAGGGGAGAGAAAGAGAGAAAGAAGTGAGGAAAGAGAGAGGCTAGACAGAAAGAAAGGGGATGTGATGCAATGCTCCCACACTGGTGCTGAGCCTGGCCGCCGGCGTGGCTGGGGAAGGAGGTGACAGTGACCTCCCCTGCTGCTGAGCTCCTCTGAGGTGCCTGAGTGGGGCTTTGATGGATGAACATCCTCTGGTCAGGGCTGACCCTCCTGATGGGTACGTGGTGAGGCCTCCCAGCCTGGCATTCCCATCATGACAAATTCTGGGCTCAGAATCCGCATGCCATGGACTGAAATGAGAGCTCCCTGCATGATGCCAGACACTGGCTCTTCCATGTATCACCAAAGCTTCAGATTCAGCACAAAGGACACAGGAGGCATGATGACAACAATTCAAAACTCTTCTGAGCTTCTGCCTACAGGCGTTCTTGTGACCTTCAAATTATCTGTAGTTTCAAAGTTCAGTGTCTGAACTGCTGCATCCCAGAGGAGACCTGACCCTTAATCATTATTGTGCCTTCTGTGTCCATATTGAATTAGAATCCTGTTAACATCAAAACATCCATAGTTTCTGGATATTTTGAAGCTCTCACTGATGCCTTAAGTTTTAGCTTTCATATTTCCAGATTCTATACTNGTGAGCAATCGTCCATCTTGGGTGTAGCCTCAGCCAGGCTTTTGTACTGCCCAAGGTGCATCTGTTGTAGGCCTTTTAATAAATACCTATTTGTTCCTTTAACACTGTCTGACCTCTGTTCTAGGTAGCCTCTCAAGGCATCATCAAGGCATCATCTTGTTTTCAAAAACAAGCAGGGGCTTCTTTCAGCACTGCCTATTACAGTTCCTAGTTCCCCGTTCTTCCCCACTGCATGTGGGCTACAGCTTTTCCCTCTCTCTCTGAACAGCACACTTGTACTCCAAATCCATCACAGGTTTATGGGGCTAGAGGCTTGATGGACAAGGCTGGGTAATTAAAACAGAGAAAGTTGAGTATGTTCTTCCCTGAGGACAAGGCATATTGCTTTTGAGCTGCTGGGTTTCAGACAGCACCGGCAGCAAACTCAGCAAATGCTGGCTTGTCCAAAGGGGTACAGTGGTGCTGCCAAGTGCCTTCCTCAAGAAGCTCCAGCCATAGACCAGCATTGAAGGGACTGTTTGAACAGTGAAAACCCACATATGAAGGCCCAGTGAAGGGATATCCTGGGGTGGTAGGGAGAGGAAGCTCTTAGGCCAGTCCTCTCCGTGCCACAGGCCCAGTGTCTGGCTTCAGCGGGGCAGAAGCATTGCCTCTCAGTGCAGAAGCAGACTTCCAAGGGAGGGTCACAGGAACTGTCTTAGTGGGAAACAACAAAATTCAGTAGCAACTGTATAGAGAGAAAGTTTAGAAAGTGCAGAATCAACCCTGAGAAGGTTCCAAACAAGTTCTGGTGATAGTAGGAGGAAACCAAAATCTTACCTCTAGAAAGAGAGATTTATGCACCAGAGAGCACAGTAACTCCCTCTGTGCCTGCTAACTCACCCTCCTCACCAGTGGGCAGCTGCTTCCCTCCCATGGGCAGGGAAGCCTGGCCATTAGGCTTTTCATGCCCACACTGAGGACTCTATCACCTGCCCTGCCTTCTCTCCCTCTTTGTTTCTCCCCTCTCCTTGCTTTTCATAATACATGCTACCTCCTATTCGGGGCAGGGGGAGGATGTTACTAACATTTCCATCTTCTGTTCTTTTCATTTTGTTCACTTGCCTCTTAATTCCTCCATAGTCTGGAAAAGCTAAAGACACGGTAATTTCTGCCTCCAGTATGTATTTGGGGAGCCAAAAGTATGCAGTGTAAATTATCTTTAAAAGAAAATGTTATTTCATTAAGTAATATGGCTGTCTGCCACTCAGAAATGTCCTCTTGCAACATATCCTGGTGATCTCATGGCATGTATTTTATTCACTCTAAAGAACTGCATGACATATTTGAATAATGCCTGTTAAACATATTTTAAAGAATAAGACACCTTAAACAATATTCTGTAACTTGAAACTGGAGCAAAAAATAATCCCTGATTTGAAATTAGTTACAATTCTTTGCCAAAATATGTGTATTTTCTTACTTTCTTTCTATCCACATCTTCTGTTTCAATATAAATTATTCAGTTGGGCATATTCAGTCTTAAAACAGTTTTTCTTCTAAAGCCTGAAAAGTACAAAAGACAAGGCATGTGTTTTTTCTGAGCCTGCAGCACATTTGAATGTTCAATTATAAGGGTACAGAAAGGACCAAAGTGCCAGCATAGGTTGTGTCTGAGGGATGGCAACTTAAGTTCCATGCTGGTTATAATGAACAGCTTCCTAGGAGCTGGAACAGGCTCCCCATGGACATGATCTTGGCATCAAGCTTATCAGAGTTCAGGAACTGTTTGGACGATAGTTTCAGGCACACGGTGTGATTTTTGGGATTGCCTTCTGCAGATCCAGGAGTTGATGATCCTGGTGGGTCACTTCTAACTCTGGATATTTTATGATTCTAGTTAAGCAGATATGAGGTAATTAATAAAAAAGAGACCTTCTGGACATTTTCTGTCCCTCTCTCAAGGTCTCACTGCTGAGGGCTGTCAAAGGAGTTGCATGGATCAAGAGGAGGGTTTCACACAGCAGCAGAGTGTAAAACCAGTGCATCATCCCTGGTGAGTCATCCCTTGGAGAAAACATGTCCATCTCTGCCCTGAGCACCAGCACTCCCTTGCTGTCCCACCTTCCCTACTGGCCCAAAGCATCCTCCAGCTCCTGGTGCAGCCACAGAGTTCCACTACTGCCCAAACCCATCTGTGGGTTGCAATACACATCCAGGAGGTTTTGTGTCTCCTGGAGCACAAGCTGAGTCTGACATGGGAGTCCTTCTTGTACATGTCCTAAGCTGGTTCCAGCTGCGCCCCACACGTGGACAGTCATCCCTGCACAAGGCATCACCCAAGAAGCAGGGAATATGCCTGTGTCTGGGGATCCGTGCTTCTCATCACAGAGACTTCTCCTGCAAGCCTTCCCATATGATTCAGAGAAACAACCATCTTTATCTGTGATGATGTGATGTCTCTCGTATGTACATTTAAAGGTCTGAGATATAAACTTCTTCATAGAAGTCAAAACAGTAAATATGGTGTTGACTCTGCTGCCTCACTTGAAAGACTTGTGTATAGTGGGAAACATGGCCTTGTTATCACCATTTTTGGAATTACCTTGAATTTTCAATGAACTAAGTGCAAACTGGAGCTTGCATCAACCCTCCTAAAGTTAATAGAAAGATTTAGCTGTGTCCTGGATTTGTTTTGGATGAGCCATAGCAATCCTCTGGGTTATTTGTTAACTGTTTGCATCAACTGCTTACTTTTGGTGGTATGTGACTGCTGATTGCAGACACAAGATGTTGCCATTGAACCCCAGCCAGTGCCCAAGCAAGGCTCTCTCCAAGGACATGTGTGTACTTGTAGAAAGGGAGGGATGACAGATGAGAAGACTCTTGTGGTTTGTTTTTCCATGTAAACAAAAATGCTTTTTCATAAACACAACCAAGGATGCAAGAAGCTACATCAGGAAAACAATCTTAGGAAAACTGCACTTGGCTGCAAGGTTTATTCTCCTTCCCCAAAAAAATTAATGAGTTGATACTTAGCACTCAACTCCATGCATGCCATTAGGACTGTACCAGAGCGGGATGTGTTCAGAGATGCCCAGATCACTTCTCATAGACATTCCAACCACCAGCTGCAGACTTCTGATTAGAGTACAGGTTAAGGCCCTACTTTTGAGATCCTGATTTCTCTTTGGAATCTCACAGAGAGAGGTTTGTTCCTGCAGAGACTACTTGTGTTAGACATCTGAAGTTCAGTCTCACAAACGGTCCCTCACGCACCCTCAAATTCACTTTGGACAATACTGGAGAAGAGTTATGCTTCACCCACAGCCAGCTTTTACCCACACAGGCAAATGCAGGCTGTGCATGGAAGTTTTGCAAAGCCAAAAGGCTGTAAAACATCCTAGCAACAGGACAGGGGACTCTGGTCCTGGAGCCACTTCCTGCAGCACTGCAAATCCTGAGTCCATGCTCTCCAAGGCTACCTCCAGACACAGCTACTGGGAAATACAGCGTTAGAAAGCTGGAGAAAATCCTCTTCAGACTGTTTATCTTGAACAGGCAGAAAGATGCTGGAGACTGGGCAGAGAAGGGGCTGGGGGCCGTGGGTGGGCATTGCTGTGCAGATGAACCCATCTGTTTTCAGTGAGCATCTCCCAGTCCCTCTGCCCAACACAGGCTGCCCTGACTGGTCAGGTTAGTGACTCAATAGCCCATTTATTGGGAACATATGACAGACACTCACCACATACCCTAAATATTCTCAATAGCTGGCATTTCTGAGACTCAGGCTACTTTTTAACACCCCAAAGCTCTTAGTAAAGGTTAGACCTCTAAATCGGAAGTGAAGTTTTACACTTTCCACTAACATTTTATATAGTATTTTTATTACTGATTGTAGCATAGCACTTGTGGTCTCATAGGCCCCCTTGCAGTTTGCAGCCTTAAAAATAGATATTTTTTTGTTGAGGGAAGAAAATACTTATTAGGACATTTAGGCACTTTAAGGAAAAAAAGCCCAGTGTTTGCAGCTGGCTCCATTTACTGAATAGAGTTTCATTAACCATGGTAATAGTATTTCTGCTAGTAAATACTTGCTGCAGTATTTACTTTACAGTGTTAAAACATTGCTAAAAAACAATATTCTCCTCTGTTTTCTCATTCCAATAAAGCTACCATAATATTACAGAGGAGTAATAAATTCCAATGGAGAGCTACACTGGGGTTACACACAAATACACATCTACACACATACACTCCTAGATTATCTTTATACATTATCTCATTCACATGATTAGCAGCCATTATTTAACCAACTTTCTTCTTGTTTTTATACAAACAAGAGGTTTGCCTATATAATCAAAACATTTTCTCCACATGGCAAGTATTCCCATTTTCTGACTGGGGGAGTCAACATCTGACACAGAACTGGAATTAACCATTTAAGTTTTAAAGAGTAGTAAGGAGTAAAGATAGAAAGTTTTGCAGAGTGAAAAGAAGTTCTGGGGAATAAGGATGAGGACCCTGGCAGGACAGGACAGGGACAGACAACAGGCAGTGTTTTCCAAGACTCATTTTTCCCAGAAATTTTGTTTCTTTGTCCCATCCATCTCCTCATCTCCCCACACATCCATAGAGGAAACAAGCAAAGCCTGCTCTGCCATCATAGCTCTGTTTTACCTTAGTACCTTGTTATCTCAAAGTGGGGTCCTTTTTCTCTTTTGTCCTTTTATTTTGTATCCCTGAGAAATTAATCTGTGGTTAGGAGCTATCTGTCATCTCCTACAGACCCTTCCCTTTAGTAATTCACCTGCAACTCTCACATCCACTAGAGATTGAGCAGAAATGTAAAAAGGTCTGAATGTTTCAGAAGCTTACCCTATAAGACAAGAAAATTATATAGAATCATGATATGATTTCACCGTAGCAAAAATTTAATTTGATTATGCATCACTCTGGCTTTCTTACGTCTCTTCCCAGGCTAAGGTTGTATTTATCTGCACTTTGAAAGCAGTCCCTACCTTGGAGACAGTATCCCTCACTCGCTGAAAAGCACAAAAACGTAATTTAGAAAGATTATTTTTGACCAGAAAGTTATGTCTGCTTGACCCAACTTTTCCACAGATGGAGGCCTACTCAAACACTTTTTGCATTGATATTTGATATCCATCAAGGAGGTGTTCAAAATTTGCAATGCTGTCTGCAGGGATTGTTAAGTGTTTGGGGGCTTAACAGTACTGAGGCTTTCACTGACTGGAAAAAAAAGTGTATAAATTTTAAAATATTTCAACTTCCAAAGGAAGTGCTGTGTTAGGGATTTTTCTTTAAAAGTCTTGCTGAGGTTTGTACTGGCAATAAACATGCACTGATAGACTGAATTAATTTCCCTGTGTGATCAAAACACATTATGTGTTTGATAATGGAATTACAGAACACTCTGCTCTCCTAAGGATGTTGCTGCAATCAAATATTCTCTTCTGAGCCTGGCACAGCTGACATATGAGCATGCACAGGAGGGAAGGATAGGAGGAGGGTAAGATGCATTTGCCTTGGGATGGGAAGGGAAGCCAGCGAAGGAGGCAGCTGCAACCATGGCAGTGGAAGCTTGTAGGGGAAAGGTGAACAAATTGAGGGAACAGGGAAGGGAGGTTTGGTGGGATTTGGCTGGCTGCCCCAGCCTTGCTGCCTTCACACCAGGAGCAATCCTTATTCTGGGCACACGACAACAGGAACACAGGGGAGAAGTCCAGGTCCCATTGTCACTGAGATAGGATACAGCATCTGGTACAAGAAATAAAATTAAATTAAAATTAAGTGTAGCAACAGCAGCCTGTGTCTGTAGGTACTTAGTCAAGTTGTGCATGGTGACACTGAGCTGCAGCAGCTGAGCAGGAGCCAGGCTCCCAGCAGGTCCTTGTGAGACATCCCCAAGAGAGGAGCTGCTGGCAGATAAGTGCTCCTGCACACCGATGTCCCTCTGGCCACACCCAAGCCAGCAAGCAAATCCATTCTGGCAAGCCAGGGCATGATTCAGTGCTGCCTGACACAGAATGAAAGGAAGTACCTTACACCAGCTGAGGTCCTGTTTTTGTTTTTCTCCTTCCATTTGCCCAGGTGCAAGCTGAGCTGCAAGTGCAGCAGACTGAGGGGTAATCTGGCATCTTTGCAGATGGACTCACCAGCAATCGGTGACCCCAGAGTGAGTCCCAGAGGAGTCAGATCTGATGGTGACATTTGGTCATTGCAGCTGCAGGGCCAAGGAACAGGTAAAGCTGTTTGGCCAGCAGCAGAAGGAGCATCCAGCCTTTGGCAGCACTGCAATCTTCTGCCCCATGGCAACCTCTGTGCCCAACCCCTTCCCCGGGAGCATCCCTTGGCAGCACAGCTTTGTGAGGTGCTGTGGGACATTGATATTTTCCTGTTGGGTTTTATTGCTGAGAACGGACAAACTTAAAAGCTTTCCACAACTTCCCAATTTACTGTTTTCAGGAAGCCCTGACACATGGAAATTAACAAGCCAAAGCAGCATCCTTTGGTATTACCCATTGTAGCTGCATTCAAACATTTTCCACCCTAAGACCAGTCAGTGACTTTCCTCTCCCACACATGGAGAAAAAGCCCAAGGAATGGTGAGAACAAAGTTTATCAAAACCAGCAGGAACATGTGGGATTTCCAGCCCTTTTCCATTTTATCAAGGTACATTGTCCTGGGCACTGTGACAGGGACAGATGGTGAGGATTTTTTTCTTTGAATTTTATAGCCTGTATTCATTTACTAAGTGGAGCCAACATTAAAATGTGTATTCATCTTCCATTTATTGCACTGTGCATGACCACCTTGGGTCACAATACTATTTTTGTCAGTTTATTATTTTTGAAAGGAGGCAGACATATGCATTTTAAAAGCCTCCTTCTCATTTAATCTCAGCCACTGACATGCCTTTGAAGATTTGGTTTTGAAGAGATGTGGTATCAGTGATCTTGACAAACATTTCAGTTTGCCCACTGTCAGCCAGGGACTGTGCACACAAGTTTGCTTTTACTAACTGCAGAAATACAAGCAGAACAGACTTACAGTAGGTATATAAACAAGAAGGTCACAAGGTTAATGTTTGACTCTAATCCTAATGACTTTTTTTGAGCCACGCACAAAGCATGACACCAGAAAGGATCCACTAACAAAGTAAAGATAAACAAGTACAAGAGCACAACCTTCCTTTGTACACCAGCTTCAGAAGTTGCACAAAGATATTTAAAGGACAAATAAAAATACTCTGGTTTTATAAGAGACGTAACTTTATCCATTCCTTTCCATTATATGTGCAATAAATTGCTCCAAGGTGCCAATAAATATCAGAGGAACTTGGTGGTTTATAAATATTTTGAAAAAATAGAAACTATTGCTTAAATAATCACTGTATGGAGAAAATACTCTCCCACAAAATCTATTAAACAGGGTTAACGAACTAGCAGGAAAAAGTTTCAAACCTATTCCTCCAACCTCTAATTCAGAGCAATTCTTTCAAGCTGAGTTTCAGGCAAAAATAATGAGGAAAGTTGCTGAATATGGTCTGAGTGAACATAAATTGAGTCAACTGTTTACAGAAATGTTTGCAAGCTGAGACAAATACATTCTGGATTGTTTAGTTGTGTGCAAGGTGATTCAAAATACAGCAACTATATTATGGCTGTTAGAAAAGCTTTGTCAAAATAAAGCAATATTGCTAAGGGCTCTTGAGACACAGATAGAAGACCCAGGCCAGTAAACAAACCACAAAAGAAGTGCACATAGTTTACAAAAAATACAAATGCCTCCAGCAAATCTATTCACATTTCTTTTCACAGAAAAAAATTGTAAAACTTTATCAGAAGACAGCTTCTGTGCCCAGAATATTTGTTCTGTTTTGGGACAGTTTACTTTGGCAACTTACTCAGCTTTGCATCTGTAATTAAATGATGAAGACGCGACAATGTGACTCTGGAGAGATCATAGGAAACTGCATCTTATCTGCTTGCCTTTTATTTACAGAGCTCTTCATGTTTTGGCCTCCCTAATGCATTTTTCATTAAAGGAGAGCAATCTTGACACACAACCTTCTCCCTCAGTGCACGCAGGAACTGTGATCCAGAGGCAAAGTCAGGCAGTTTTTACCACTCCAGCTTCTCCCCATTAGCAGTTTTTAAGTGATTTCCACTGCTCTGGATGACAGACATGTCTCCCAGTGCTACTTTGTTTCATGATGGAAACAAAATTCAAGTCCACTTCTGGTTCTGCAGCAGTAAGACCCCAGTGACTTTCTTAGCTAGAATTCAGGTCACGTCTAATTCAGTATGAGCATACATTATTTCCAGCATAGCTGTACCCTGGTGCTCAACACTGCCCCATTCAGGAAGACCCTGTAGATCCCTGACAGTGTTTTACAGCCATGAGAGAAGCCTCTGCTAATCCCCAGCTGAAATATTTACCCAGAGCAATGTATGGAATCCCATGGAGGGGGATTTGAAATCCTATAGAAGCTGGAGATTTGGAGTGCTGGTTGGCTCTCAAATGCTGATCAGAGGAGAGGCCATGAACCTCATGCTGATGGGGGCACTGCCTTCCCCAGGGTATTCCTAGGCCCAGAGGGACAGTGGGCAGTTGGCACGGTGACACCTCCCAGAAGGCAGAGGCTGAGCCCCCCTGGCATGGGCCATGCTACAGCACGGCAGCCCCAAAATCTTTCAGTTCCATCTGCAGGTGGAGCAGGATTGAGCTCATCTAACACCTGAAAGGTGAGAGCTCAGTCTGCTGGGGTCATCTCAGCTACCTCTGTGGACAGTGCAAGGGAGGACTCCAAGAGAGTGGAGTAACCATCCACCTGAGTCACCAGTCTCCCTCCTCTGGAATGCAGGGAAAGCTAGCTCCAAATTAGTTAGGACTTAGTCACAGGGTGGATGTGTTTCTGGATGTGCAGCACTGAGCTCCTTCCACATGCCTTCTTCCATCCAAAATACCTCTCTAGAAGGACCTGTTTCTCTCATGAATGATAAAGACATAAATAAAGACAATTTAGGGTACCTAAATCAGCTATAAACTCCAACATGGCACCTACTAAAACTAAAAAAGGTGTATCCCACAATTATTGATCTGCCACTCAGATGTTCTGGGGAAGCCACCACATAGTGCCTCTGCACAGATACCATGAGGAGGGGGTCATGATCCTGCACCAAAGGGAAAGAACTGCTCTGCAACCATCTTGTCCAAAGGCTGGTGTGGAGGTGACTGTGAGAAGACAGGAGACCATGATGGCTCTCAAGCCACAGCCATTTCTGAATGAACCCCTCAGGCCCATATAAGTGAGGAGTTTGGACTTCACACAGTTTATTGGCATCAATGGAGGTTGATGTGAAGTCTTGGGCTGTGAAGAGAGGAGTGATTTCTTATCCACCAAAATCTGCTCATGGTTGTGTGCAACACTCTATAACAGCAGTACTGTAAATTATCTTCCAGCCAGTAGTCTGTGGACAGAAGGCTCTTTTTTTTCTTTTCCCTCAGTGACTCTTTCAACATTCCCACTGCTGCAACTCTGATAAGGAGATCTAGAAATGTTCATATTTTCTGATCAGCAGCCTGGAAATTCCTCAACATAAAATGCAACTTTCACAAGAGGAAACACCATCCCAAGTTGCAGAGAGATATGAGGTACCCTGCTGGGATGCGGTGGTGGGAAATCTGTTAGCAATAACAACTGCAACAGCAGGCCCACAAAATGTGCTTACCAGAGCCAGGGTTCCCTGAAACACCAACCAGCTGCTCACTGATGGACGTGCATCTCAGAGAATCAATGATCTTTCTACAGACACCCCTGTGGGTGAGGGGATGAGCGTGGGGCAGAGGCCTGGGTTTACATAGGGAATTTAAAGAGCTGTTGTACTTTTCTCCCCACCTACCCCCGCCCACCCCAAGCACCAGCACAGTGCCCGCAGGAAGCTCCCTCCCACCAGCCTCTCCTGCTCAAGGGATGGTGGCTGTCACCAGTCTTGGTGGAGCTACAGCCAGAGGCATCAATCTGGTCAATACCAATGGGTCCTCTACACAAACTGCACTTTGAGTGCCTCCAAATGCCCAGTGAGCAAAACCCCTTCCCACCCTGGGAGCTGTGCTCTTCCAGGCTCAGCAGGGCATTCTGGCAGGAGAATATTAACACAAATCCCAGAGTAAAAATGTCATAGAAAATAACAAAAAGAACTTAATTTCTGTTCTTCTGTATACAAATTTCTCCAAATTCCTGAGCATCAACAGTCTGAGGCAGAGATATGTTTGAAAACTAACTCCTCATTAGGGATGGAAATTGAACAGCTCAAACATTGTGACAAGGAAAAAAAAAAAAGAAAAACACAAGGGTTTGTCTCCTTGCCATCATCATCTAGGATGTGTCAAGAATTTGCTTCCATAATGAAGAAAACTTGGCTGAAGCACTTTCAACCTGTAGAATAAATTAACTGCCTCTAAAACAGTATATAAACTTGTGTCACAACTGACAGACAAGCTGTGTCAGAGTGATTTCATTTAAAACCAAGCAAGTATCACCAGTATTCCCTCTGGATTCAAAGTGATACTGTTTCAGTCATATTCTTGGCTCTTTCTGTCCTCCTGTGAGTTCCCTCCACCACACAACAGTGGAAATCTGATTTTAAACCCATGCACTCTGATATTTGCAAGCATGATAAATTTTGTATGAAATGAGAAACTCCTAGAGGTGCCAGGAGGGAACCTCTGGTGTTTCAAAACTCTTTAGTAAGAGGCAACCAAGTAAGACAGGATAGGTCTCCGCACATTGAGAAAAAAACAGAACAAGACACAAGATTTTCTAATGTGTCTCTCAAATGATGAAGTGCAATGTAAACTTTATAACCAGCCAATATATCTCATAACTGCCTAAAAATTTCTGAGAATACAAAAAATATCTATAGGTAGGCTAGAAATGGAAATTTTAAACACTTGCTATAGCTTCTAGCCTCTTGAGTTGCTACTTTGTTTCTCTTTAAATAGTCATCTTTCCCTGGCTGCTTGCAGTCCTCAGGAGCGTCCTTCCACTAGCTTGGGAGATGGATAAAGGACTCTACTGTATCAGCAAACATAACAGACTAAGAGACAGCACATAGGTCAACTCAATGAATGTGCTGTTACTCAGACACATAAAACAGAAAGGTCCTTGCCACTGCTTATGTTGTGACACAGAGGCTCTAGCTTGAATTTTAGTGGAATAAGTGGTTGGAAAAGCCCAGGCAGTGGTGTGGCCAAAGTCTTGGCACCTTGTGTAGGCTAGAAAAGGTCTAGTGGTGTCCTAAAAAGAGCACATCCTGGTTATACCAGGCTCAAAAGCCTCCAAAAATTTCTTTAAACAAACCATCTGGTTAGCCCCACACACCCACTTATTTTGCCCAATTTTAGATAGATTCAAATTGACAAACATTTTCCAGAGCTCTGACCTTTCCCAGTCTGGCCATCTCTGGCTTCTCTTCTAATTAACAAGTGTTTTCTCTGGAAAGAACTATTACACATCTATTCTAAGCAAAAACTAAACATATAGAGGCAGTTCCCATTCAGAGCCCACCGCAGGGAGGGACCCATGAGCTCTCTGATGATAAACAGCAACCTGCAATCTACTCCCTTTTCCCTAAGACCATCAGCAAAATGGAGAGTTTGCTTCTCTTGCAAACTCTTCACGTGCTGCCAAGGCAGAATATACACCTCAGTATCCAGATCTGTAGTACCAGAGAGCACAGAAAAAAAATGCAAAGGGATGATTCTTTTTCTCCCAGTGATGTTAAAAAGCCTTTGTATCCTGCTTCATGATGTGGCCAAGAAGGCTGGAAGCTCCTTAGAGGATGAAGACTTTTCTTCACCTCAGAAGTGAATCTGCAGTTCAGCTTGTCACAGGCTCTGGCTTCCTGGTTTAAAATATGCAGCAAAGTCAGCATTTGGTGTTTTCCTGAACGTAATGTCCATTCCCACTTCTCATTCCCACTCAGGTACTCTATTGCACAGGCCCTGACTCTGTGCCAACACCACTCTTCCTGTGGTAAGATCAAATACAGACTAAGAAGATAACCCATCTTAAGAATGTTAGTTTTCCTTCCTTTGTCCTTTTTACTTTTTTCCTTTTTAAATCTGTGTTTAGTTTCAAATGGATTCACAGTGGAGCCTCCAAAGGCATGAGCCAGCATGAGTGTGGAGTTACATGAGGCAGAACAGAGTCTAAAGAGGAGAGCAAGAGGTAGAAACAGTGTAGAGAGCATTTCCACCCAGCGCTGGTTACAGCGAAACCAAAGCATCTCTAGGACACAGCTTGGGTATGGTGAGTGCAAGGATGTCAGCACAGTCAGGAGCTCCCTATTGCATGGCTGGGCTTGATGAGTATGAGCTGTGCAGTGAAGTGATAAATCCAGCATGCATGGAAATGGAAAAAACTCACAAGCCGTGTGGTAGCTTCATCACCTGCTCCTTAGCCAGGTGTTCAAGGGTGACACTGGACTGCCCTCAACACCTCTGCTCCCATGGGACCATCCAGATGTACCATGCCAGAGTGGAGCCATTAAACACTTTGAAAGTGGGGTGGGATCAATTCCAAGACAAGATGCTCAGAGCAGGAGGCTACATGGAGATTGGATATTATCTCACTCTTCTTCTGGAATTCAAATTTATGAGTCAATAGTCAGAAAAGGGACTCAAAGCATAAAACTGTGTGAAGCTCAAGATCAGGGTCCACAAAGAAGGGCACACAGCAGGGAATGGGTCCAAAGTTTGCCAGTGATCTGAGCAGAGTGCTAGAAGGGCAACCAGGAGTTAGTTATCAGAGCAATGGATACTCCAGATACTGTCAACAAAAGGATTCAGCTTGAAATCCAGTAGGACCATTATTCATGTTAAGTTATTTCACAAACCGTGGTGTCCCCAGAAAACCTGATACAGAGCAAAGCAGATAAGAAGGTGAAGAAGGTTTCCAGTGGTGATCCAAGAAAGCATGTGAAAAATGTCTGTGTGAAAAAAAGCACATGGGAAAGGGCACAGTTTGTAACAGTACTGGGGGAAGAAAATACAATGGTAAAGTGATTTTTTTGAGCTGAAAGCTTCTACTTTGCAAGCTTCATACAAGCTAAGAGGATATGTGCTGGCTGCCGATACACTCCCTCAAGCATTAACAGCTGCCTGCCAAAGCACCTCCTAAATGCTATGATAAAGTCCTGTCAGCTCACAGACAAAATGCATCAGGATTTCCCATGTGACTGCTGTGCATGAGATGCTGTAGAAAATTTCTGTAGCCAAGGGAGGCCGAGGCAGCCTATTTCTAAGCTCTGTCAGGAAAGCCAGGCAAAGTCTCAGTGCTAGGTGGGTTTAGTTTGATGGCACGATGACCACATCATCAATAGAGAGCAACACTTCGCAGAGGATACGAGGAAGCCAAACAGTGATCTAAATAGATAGCTCAGAAAAGTGCTATCACTGAAAAACTCTTATCCTGATGCAGTGGAATCAGGAAGTACTAAATTTTACTGTAGATGCCAAAAAAGTATGGACCAGGTATGGGCCAAGTCAGACCCATGTGAATGACTCAAAGAAGCTTTTCATTTAGAGCAATGGAGACGCAGAAAGAAAATTAAATGTTCCTTGCTGTCCTGAGCTGTCTGTGCTAGCAGAAGCTACATTTAAACAGAGTATGATGGATATCCTATCTTTCTTCATTTAGTACATGCCAGAGAAGGAAATGCCAGTCAGTGAAGTGGATCCAGACCATTTCTGAAAAGTTTGTTTCATTCCAGAGGAAGAAATAGCTGTGTCACTTTTAACTCTCAACTAAAATGAACCAAATACATACATACATGAACCAAATAAATAAAGCCTTTTTTGGTACCTTCCAAAAGCAGGTCTCAACATTTCTTACAAGCATTGCTCCATCTCATAGTCCCTTTGTGGTGTATTGCATATGTGAGACACAAAGCTCCAGAAGGGCAAATGAATTGCATAAAGCTGTGGCAGTACTGGTAAATGAGACGAGATACGATTTCTGTGTCCTACTTAATAAAAAGGAAGTCATCTGTCTTCTTTAATTGAGGTGTCCAGATTCCTTTTCCAATCTATATATCAATACATGCTTATTCTCTCTAGAGATTCCAGATTTTACCTCTTGTGGCAAGTTAAAGGAATAGTTTGGGGTTTTATAGTTGTTTTTATAGAATGCTTAAGCATACCACATAAATTACTTCATAAACATCACAATATCACAATGTAAACTTCATTAAGCTTTAGCAGAGGTTGTCAGCTAAATATATGATTAAGAAAATTGGCAACCAGCTTACTCCTTGGCTCTCATGCCTTAGAATATGATTACTATAAATACATACAATTGCATGCATGGCCCAATATTGTACTTCAATATTTGTCCATAAAATGGATTTGAAATGCATGCAGGATGCTACAGCTTTTGTCAGAGGAAGTTATTATCTGTGATAAAAGCAATTGTTGACATTAGAAATACAAACTAGACTATTCAGAGGGCAAATTTAATAAAAACAAAACAAATGTAGATAGGGAAAGGGAGGTTAGCAGCATGGCAAAGCAAAGCCAGATGTAGCAGTAAATATCTGCCCAGAGGCAAACCTGGACTGCTACCTATCAGAGTGGCAGCACAGCTGGTTTGTTTTTTACACTGGACATGGTGGATAGCCAGACAACAGGCAAGTAGGCACTTAAGCTGAGAAAAAGCCAGGCTAACCTTACATTTCATTCTGATGTGTATTATCTTAAAAACAAGGAGGGTCATTTTGTCAGGGAGCATTTGGGTTTGGGTTTGTGTTTAAAACAAATGCTAGTGCCTACATTTCATCTCAGCAATTGTCTCATTTGTACAGGTGAGTAAGAAATTGAGCCAGGAGCACTGGGTGAGTGTGAGCTTCTCTCCAAGGGCCAGTGGGCCACAAGGAGATCCACCAAAGTGTGCAACCCCTGCCTGTGTAGGGCTGGAGAGCTACCCCCAAGTGAAGTGCTCTTTTCTGCCTCCTCTCCCAGAATGTGGAACATACACTACATCAAAAGAAAATGCTTTGAGAACTGCAGAATAAGGCAGTCTGTGCATCTAGCTCAAGCACACTTCCTCAGGATGAGCAGGTTTAAGGCTAAGGAGCATTTTCTTGGTGAAACACACAGAGAGCCAGTCACTCCATTTGGAGAAAACAAACTTTGAATAAATTAATTGTTCTGTATAACTATTTTTTTCAATTGAGAATGTCATGAAAAGGATGTTATAGCAGAATACAAACTCATACTCAGAACAAGCTGGCTCACATTGTTAACTTCTGGCTTTTTTATTTACTTATATAGCTGTTATACAGCTAGTTTGGTCTGAAGTTATATAACTCCATAGTAACAACCTGCTGAATGAGAAGGGGATTTACAGCACTTTTCTCTAGTTCTTGAAGTATTTTGGTCGCTTAGCTGCCATTTCAGAGTTAAAGGAGAACTAACTATACATTTTGGACTGACCTGGTTGTTTTCCCCCTTTCTTAAAGTTTTTTTCAGTGACAAATGTGACAGAAAGTATGTTGTTGTTGTGGGAGAGGAACAGAGTTTATTATCCAAGAGGTACATCTGAACTAAATTATCATGCTCTAAAGTTTGGACTGATTTTTCAGTTAACAAACTGCTTTACCATACTCTTTTAACTATTGGAGAAATAAGTAATCTCTCGGTGTTTCTCAACCAAGAGTTTATACTGATCAATATCTTCAGTGCAAACAGGGCTGGATAGAGAGGCACCAGAGCCTACAACTGGGAGCTGTGTCCACACCTCTGAAGTTAAAATGGGAAGGAATTCTTGTTCAAAAATGCTACCCACAAAGAATAAACATGTTAACCTCCATAGAGGATTCTATTGCTGTTCACACAACTGCATGCTGCCCCTGGAGCTCTCTCTGTGACAGAAGTTGCCAGGTTCAAACTTTAAACCACATTTTCAGCAGATCCATGTGGAAATCCCTAGCCTGGTCACAAAGGCATAAATTGGGAGTGCACTGGGAACTGACAGCCAGGCATAGCCCTGACATGGGCCAGGGGGATGTGCTGCAGCCTGGACGTGCCCCTGACACAGAGAGACTGGGCTGGTCATGGCTAACAGGGACTGAACACCCAGGGACCACCTGGTGGGGACAGGGGTGAAGGGTGGGAGTGGAAGGCACCAAGGTGGCTGCAGGTGAAGGCATCCACACACATTCACAATAATAACTTGGGAGACCCTGCTCTTCTCAGTGTGGTTTTCATCCTGTGTAATTGGTGTCAGCAGCAAGCCAGAGGTGGGTGGGGAGGAGGGATGTAAAGGCACTGTCATGGGGCAGATGTGGCACCTTTTCTTATGCCAACCAAATGCTCAGTGTAAGGGAAAGGAGAGAAAGAGCAGAAGTGAAATGGAGATGTGTGTGACCGTGGCATGGCACCCATGTACTGGCATGCAGGGAATGGACAAGGAGGCATTTGGGGGCACCATGCACAGCTTGACTGCAGCAAACTGCTTCCAGTGTAAACCCTGAAACCCCACTCCAGGAATGTTTTGATCAGAACCAAAAGGCTTTTCCAGTTCCCTGAGTTCAGTTTCTCATGGTGATGATATCCTTCTTGGCTCCCTGAGCTTTTATGTGGTGGCAGGACTGGGCTTCAGAGCCACAGGCAAAATTTCTGAGTGCACAGAAAAGACGAGGTAGCTGGAAAGTAAAGATGGAAATAAATTTATGGTGATAGTTTCCCTCATAAGGAATCAGGATAATCTATTTTCTCCATAAATCATAAAATCTTAAAGTATTAAGCAACTCAACTTGTACCAAGGAGAAAAATTAACAGAAAAATAATCAAACAAGACCCTCTAGACTAGTGCAACTAGTTCTTCTGGAGAAGACTGCCCCAGCAGAGGCACGTAGCCCTCTCGCCTTTTCCTCTCTGATTTCTCTGCGTTGGCAGTTTTGTGCATTCTGTTCCCAGATCCAGTCCCAGGCTTGAGATTTAGAGAGTCTGGCGATACTAGAAACTCATCTACAGGAAACCTACTGCAGGAGCTGTTTGCCATCATATCTCTGGGAGCTGAAATAAAGCTCCTTGCCAACAGAGCAACCCATCAGCTGGACCCAGCGCTCACCCTCGTCCTTGAGGAGCAGGGGGTGGACAGAGTGAAGTGACAGGGGTTGGCTGACAGGGTCACTCACTGAAGAAGCTGAGAAGTTATCTCATGTCTTGTGAATGCTGATCCTATGCCCTTGACAGAACTCAATAAGACCTTAAATTTTATGCTATGGAGAGTCAACACCATAAATAAAAAGGAGAGCTCTTCAGAAAATGGTATTCCAGTAAGCTCACAAATATGCCTCACTTGGGGATGTATGTATTACATTACAATTTTGGACTTGCCAAATTATCTTCTGTTCTATTTATTACCAGCAGCCTTATATTGCACTCATATTTTAAGTTCTTAATTTGTGCAACTTTTGTTCTACCTCAAAAAAAAAATTTCTTTAGCCCCTTCGGCTCAATTCTCTTACCACACAAGAATCAGAGTTGACCAAGGACATCAGGGACGTACCCTGACATTTCCCCATGTCAGGGAAATGTTGAGGAATCACTGATACTGCAGCCTCACAATCAGCCCCACAGCCAGGGATTCGCCTTTGCTGGCACTGTCCAGCCTCAGGCTCATGCTTCAGAGGTCAACATTTGGCCCCAGGAAAGCACTGGCCAAACAAGTGAGAAGTTTTACATTAAGGAATTACAAGAATCATAGGAAAGACAACAAGTATAGTGAAACAGATGTGTTCTGATGGCACATGCAGAATGGTTTGAATTATGCAGCACAAATAGGCCAACCCAGTTCTGTCAAAGTGCTCTGAGGTCCTGCTCAAGATTTCAGACATGCATTATGAGGAGCAGCTGCTGCTCCAGGATCAAGTCCTGAGAGTTTCCGCTGCATGTTTCAAAGAAATCAGCCTCAGCCTTAGGTATCCAAGTTGGCAGTTGTAAATATTTATTCATTAAAGAAAGTTCTTGTTTGCTCCTGGTCCAGCTTCATAGCCTTCTAAAGACTCACAGACAAGGGAAATGTATGGGCAGAGAAGAGGGGGAGGAATTTCTTCCCTTTCCTTATAAGTTGAAAAAAATTACAAAACCGGCTTGCCTTGTGGAAAATAAACTTGTCCAGTTTTGAATACTTGTGTTTACTGTACAAACTTTCAGTGACTCAGATGTGAAATGTGCCCCAGGTTTGTTATGTGTTTTGTTTAGTTTTCTAACTATTCCTGAGAAAACACAGGCCACAGTTCAGGCTGATGTCTATACCATCCAGTAGATTGCAGGGGATGCACAATAAAACCCCAATCCTGCGAGTGTTTGTGCATGCATGAATAGACCTGCATTCACTGGGCTTTTTCATGCATGTAATCATCCACAGGATCAGGGCCTCAGGCACAGTGCAGAACTTGTGTTCCTACATTTACTTGGGGCTGGAATTTGTTGCATTATTTTGACATAAACTGTTCATCTCATTACAGAACTCACTGCTGCATTCACACCAGTATTCAACTGGGCAGGACAAATTTTAAGCAAGCTTGAAGAGAGTACTCATCTCCTTTTCCTTTCCTGTCTGCACTGATCTCCGTCACATCCAATGTGCCTCCTTTTTAATCATCTTGCTTCTCCCGCAGCTCTCTGATTAGGTCACATTTCAATTTGTGCCCGCAGAGTTGCTCCCATGTTAGTGGCTGGCAACATTACAAACACAGTTTCTTGGCATTCCTGATTGAACCGAGTCAAAGACCCCCAGGTAACTACAGATACTTGGAAACTATTTCATGGGTCTGAGCTATTTCTGCTTCCTTGTGATGCATAAAGAAGAGCTATGATGTGGCTGATAAAGAGCATTTGATTTGTTTGGAACTACTGGGAACTTGTCTCTCATTTTGCTTGCCTGGAAAAATTTACTGTGACTTCAGATGCCTTAATTGAGGGCCTGAGGGTGTTGATCTTCAGCAGCAGTCCCATCTATTCCCCACATCCATCAATCACTGAGGTTAAACAGCGTGTGGTACTAAAAAAACCTCGGCGTTTGATAGTCCACAGTCCCTTGGATTGTGTAGTTGATTTCATTCATTTAGTATCTAGCAGGGGGTAGGGAGAAAGGAGCCCTCTGAACCTACCTCCTGTTGGTCTGGGAAGTTGGGATGTACCCCAGAAACCACAGGTGTGCAGCACCAGGCAGTTTGGGAGTTAAGCCTTGACTTGGATTATAATTACATTTTTGGACTTCTGACCTTTTTTCTTCTGTTTGTGTTGAGAATCCCCCTAGATGAAATAAATTCTCGCCTCAAGTTAGCTCGTGGTCATTTGAGTGAGGCTGGCAAAGACAGGAGGTTATCTGGAGATGGCAATGGCAAATGGAGCAGGGAAGACCTGCCCCAGGAGCAGTGATTTGGACCTCCAGATGTCAGAGGGAATCATAGACCCATTTAGGCTGAAAAAGATCTTGAAGTTCATTGAGTCCAACCATTCACCCAGAACTGCCTCGTCCACCACTAAACCATTTCCCTAAGTTCCAATATCTACATATCTTTTGCCTCCAGGAATGGTGACTCAACCATTTCCTTGGGTAGCCTGTTCCAGGGTTTGACAACCCTTTTGGTGAAGAATTTTTCCTAACATCCAATCTGAACCTCTCCTGGTGAAGCTTGAGGTCATTTAGTCTGGTCCTGCCACTTGTTACCTGAGAGACTGACCCCACCTCACTACAACCTCCTTTCAGGTAGTTGTAGAGAGCAATAAATTCTTCCCTGACCCTCCTTTTCTCCAGACAAAACACCTCCAGTTTCCTCAGCCACTCCTCATCAGACTTGTGATCCAGACCCCTCGCCAGATTCATTGCCCTTCTTTGGACACTGGAAAAAACACAGGAGTTTTTCCAACCTAATGAGGCCAGCAGGGAAATTACAAATGCCAAAACACGGCATGTGATGGCATGGGATGTGGACAGAGGATCTCTCTGAAAGGTGTAAGATTATGTTAGGACCCCCATCCCCTGCCAGGCACAGGAAATGCAGAGATTACCAACATCTCCAGGTGAATGCCCGAGCAACACTTCTGCACACAAACATTTCAGTTACTTCCCTGTTTGTGAACAGAAATACATGAAAACTACAATCCAGTTTCACAGGCTCTTGGTAGCATGCTGTTTATTGTTCCCGGAGGAACAATAAGGATTCTTAAAAGCAGATGGGCTCAGACACTCTGGTGATTTGCTGTAGAAGCAAAACAATGGGCCAGATTTTATAAATAGAAAATACATCCATTGTACAAGTAAATCCCACTCTCTTCTATGCACAAAGTGGGACAGGATGGACAATGTTTCGCAGCACTTTTGCAAAAAATGAGTAAATTATTTTCCTGACACAGTGATCACAGAAAAATTGAACAAAAAGAAGGGCTTAAAATTTAATATAAGCACAGTATCACAGGATGTTTGAGGTTAAGCAGGACTTCTGGAAGTCATCTGGTCCAAAACCACTTCTGAAACAGGGCCACGTATAGCCAGCTGCCCATGACTGTGTCTCCAAGGATGAAGACTCTACCACCTCCCTGGGAAACCTGTGCTTGTACTTGGTCAATCCTCACTGTGGAAAAGTGTTTCCTGATGTTCAGAGGTAACCTCTGGTGTTTCAGTCAGTGCCCATTCCCTCTGAACCTGTCACTGAGCACCACTGAAAAGAGTCTGGCTCCATCTTCTTTGCACCCTCCTTTCAGGGTATTTAAACATGTTAATAAAATTATAGANGTCACTGAGCACCACTGAAAAGAGTCTGGCTCCATCTTCTTTGCACCCTCCTTTCAGGGTATTTAAACATGTTAATAAAATTATAGATACACACCCCCCTCAGTTATCTCCAGATTAAACAGTTTCAGGTCCCACATCCTTTCCTCAGAGATTAAATGCTCTAGTCCCTTAATCTTTTTTGTGGTGTTTCATTGGACAGTCTCTAGTGTGTCCTCCTCTTTTTTGTACTGAGAAACACAGAACTGGGCACAGCACTCCAGGTGTGGACTCACCAGTGCAGAGCAGAGTAGCAGGATCACCCTCTCAACCTGCTGGCAATGCTCCAGCAGCTCAGGACACCATTGGCCTGTTCTGCTGCAAAGGCACATTGATCACTCAAATTTAGCTTGGCATCTGCCAGGACTACCAGGTCCTTTCCTGCCAGGGTGCTTTCCAGCAAGGTGATGCTCGGCATACACTGGCATCTAGGATTGTTTCTCCCCAAGTGAGGGATTTGGTGTTTATCCACATGGAATTTCATGAGGTTTCTTTCAACACATTTCTCCAGTCTGTTTTGGTCCCTCTGGATGGCAGCACCACCCTC
>VZUA01047294.1:3890-17341 GCA_013401035.1 Horornis vulcanius
CCTTACATAATAAATCCAACCTGCATATGTATAGATCATCTGTCCTGTGTGCCTATGGCGGGCCAGTTACAACACAAGAAAGAGGCCGTACATGTAGCTCACCTTTGCAAAGGCAGAATATAGAGAAGACAAGGTCACCACTATTCTAATTACAAAAATTAGCCTAAGGGCACATAAGACAATTATTGTTTAAACCTAGATATGACTGTTATAATTTTAATAAATGCTGCAGGTATAGCATTCTCTGTTTTTGCAACTGAGAGACCAAGTTGCTGTATCTACAAAGATCACTCACCAGAGCATTGTGTTGGATCTTTTATGTTTACAAGGAGAAGCTCTTAGCAGCACCTTCTCCTTTACCTTTGGGAACAGTCTTGCTCATTAGAGAAGACATCATTACATTCACAGGGCAATAGTTTATTAATCCCCATGTTCCCCCCAAAACCTCAGTGTCTTCTTTCAGCTTCTTTAGGAGACTTACACTGGTTTTCAGATGATACTAAGGTTGTTACTCCCAGATGGGAGCTGGCAGTGGAAAAATGATGAACACTAATAAAATAACCTTGCTTCTGCAAGGCTGGAGGTTTATGATAAGAAGCTGTAAAGAGGAAGGTTACACAGCTGCAGAAGTTTAAGTGCACTTTCAGTGTTTTTATCCACTGCTGAGGATTTTTCTGCAAGTGGACTTTTAATACAGTTGGAAGAAAAAGACCTTATCATATGAGGAACGAATAAGTAAGACCAGTTGTTAAAAATTGCACCCAGCTGTGTTAAGGTATGACTGTTAATGTTTAGGGTTTGTTACAAACCAGTTCCAGGATATGATGGGTTTTTAGTGTGCTTAATTTTCTATTATTTTGTAATTTAGTCTGGAACTAATTTTGAAAATAAGGATTAGTATTTACCACTTTAGATATTAGTAGCCCATGAGGTACAGGTTATTAGATCACCTGTCTCACTGCTCATTAGCTTTTTTGTAATCTTAGCTTGCTGAAATGGTAAATGCTCTAAATAGATAGCAGGAACTAAGCATATAAATTTCCTAATAATTTAGCACATACTCAGAGTGAACAGGTACCACTGGTAGTTCCAGCATGACTAATCTTAGGCACGAATATGAATGTTTTACAGACTGTATTAAAGATAGAACTTTTAAAAAAATAGTCTTAAGGAGCTAATGCAATAGTGAATAAGAAAGAGATCATTGTACTCAACACAAAAGGAATGAAAAGTTCATACTAATATAGTCATTTTCCCTTCTGCTGATGTGAAAAAAGTGTAAAGAAAATTCAAGAAAGAATCAGACCTTTGCAAAAGAAGTGCCAACTGAAAAACTTGCATTGGCTCTTCTTTTAATATTCTAGCACAAGATCAAACAACATGCTTGAAATTGTGATCCCCTCTGGCCTTAAACAGTTCTTTGTGAAATAGCTACCACTTCCTAAAAACACCTTTTATTTAGGGAGCCTCTCACAGAATTTCAGACTTGGCATAGAAAGTGGTTAGATTTTAAGGAATTTAAAAGATAAACTGCCTTCACATGCAACATATTAACTTTTAGTTTCAGATGTTTCCAAGTGCAGAAGGCATTAAACAATGCCACTTTAACCATGAAGACCTGGAAGTTATGAGAACAATGTGTGAATTCTGTGTAACTCATTAGACATTTAATTTAGACATTTAAATTAGACATTTATCTGGGGGTGATGGTTTGCTTTTCACTAGCTCTTAGATTTCTATTCAAAGCACATAAAGATAATAATCTTGTACGGTTTTTTTTGAGGGGATTAAAGGTGATCATAAGGCCTTAACAGGTGACTGAGGGACTCAGAATAGCAGCTGGTTGTCTACAATATGTTTCCTTCTACAGAATGGGGTTTGTTTTAAAAAGCGACCTTTTTACTCTGGTTGATGTTCTAGTAGATAGAAAAGATGTAATCTTTTCTTCTTTCTCTTCCTCTCTCTCTTTTTCTTCTTCTTTATGAAATTTTACTGAAGTTATTCAGACCTTTCTGACCTGCAGATTCAGTCACAGTGGTGTGTTCTATATGGGATAGCATTCATTAACCATTCACAAAATTCAGATGTGTGTCTGAATGACTGATAAAGTTTGCTGTCACACCAATAGTGCTGTTGCCATGCTGTCTTCCTACAGAGTACTTCCCAGAGCAATTCAAAGTCCTGATTTATATACACTTGAAGTGTTGCAAAGTTTAGCTTCTATAATTACAGAGAAGCTGCCTCTTTTCTTCACTGCAGAAATTGAGATCTGTTCATGTATTCATCTCCATATTTTTAATTTGAACGATGTGGAAGTCTGACTTTTTAAACATGCTCTGATTGTGGGTTCTTGTCTCAAGGATTCTTACCCTGATGATATGACAGAACATGAGGATAATATCCATTTATTCAAATGGGCTTGGTGGGGGAGGATATAATGAGAGATTGTCTGTGATGAGCCTGTGCATTTAAGACTCCTGGATAATTTTCTAAGGGTATTACCCATTTTTATATACATACATAAAAATTTTAAACAGTGATTGCATTTATAATTATCATAAGTATTTTATTTTATTACTTTAATTCATTTGAAGGAAATTTTTCATATAATGTTTTGTATATCTGTAAAAAAAAAAAAAGGAGTTACACTTTTTTTTTAGAAAGGAANACAAGTGTATCCATGGCATTGGGAGCATATACAGGCTGTAGCTTAGGTCTTCTGCAAGTTAGTCAGCCATAAAAGAAATACATACTGCACAGGTTTTAGGGCTCTACATAACTTTTAGAAGATTTAACTGTTCTTAGCTGTCTAACACTCTGCCCAGTATTATGGCTTCCATTGCAACAGAGGTTTGTGGTTTCACTTCACCATCCTGTCTTTTAGCTTAAGCCAGTGAAGAAGGTGGGTTTTGACTAAGAAGCTAGACTGGATAGATCTCATATGCTTTACAGACTCGGTAATCTCTAGAAACGGGGAAGCAATTAGCCTCAGGCAATAATAACCTAAACTGTGACACTATGACGCTAGACTTCTCTGTGAGAAACCTCACTCTACCCAGGTGAGGGTTCCAGGGTCTTTGAATTACAGCTGGTCTGAGACCCATGTTTATTCTTTAGGAGAGAAGGCAATGCACAATCAGGAAAAAAAATAGACATGATGTTATTCCCTAATTCATTGTTTCAGTTTTAACTGTTAATGTTCTTTTCAACCCATATAGCATAATAAATATGCCCATGCCAAATGTAAAGAAATATTCACTGGAAGTTGGCTAAGAGGATTTTGATACCAGTGATTTTAAAATTAGGGTAAGAAATAGAGGGTAGAAGCCTAGATAGTCAAGTGGAAGCTCATACAGATGTGTCCTGTTTCATAACCTAAGATTTTTAGTATTATACATGGGTATAAAAGGCCTTGGGGAGGGAATAGAAAACTCTTTTAAACAAATGCCTTTGAGAAGGCAGAAAATGTGCTTAAATGTGTTCTATTTTACACATTCCTTTCAACCTTTAGGCTTTTGACGTAATGCTTATCATTTTGCCATTATGTCAATTTCTGCTTACCAGTCTTTTTTTTCTCTTGTCTCATCTTATATTTAGGCTGTGATTCTGCAAACATTTACCTACATGCTTAGTTTTGCTACTCCTTCCCTGTTAATCCCTTTGAAGTTAAAAGGATTATTTGCATTAGCAAAATAAGGCATGTGTGTGCTTTCAGGAGGAAGTTCTTAAGTTGTAAACCCTTTGGCGGGGGGACCAGATCAGTTATTATGCAGTCAGATAGCTCAAAGCACAGTTGGGTGGAAGATGAGTTCAAAAGCTTGTGAAGTTAACAATTGCTAACAGAGTGAACTGGTTTGTGGGCTAGGCCTGGGGCGGAGCACGAGTAGTTGTTCAGCCCAACTGAACACACAGTCTTCTTCCTCTCTTTTCTGCATTTTTTGCTGAACTATAGCCTCAGATATCATACCAGCTGAGACACCTGCTTTTTTTCTTACATCCTAAAGCAGAAACTTCCCTGATATTTGCCATAGAGTAATCTAGAGCAAGATCATAAGAAGATCTCTAACAAGATGCAGTTTAGTAAGTCCAAGTGCCGAGTCCTGCACTTTGGCCACAACAACCCCCTGCAACGTTATAGACTGGGGACGGTGTGGCTGGACAGTGTTCAGGCAGAAAGGGACCTGGGGGTTCTTGTCGACAACCGGCTGAACATGAGCCAGCAGAGTGCCCTGGTGGCCAAGAGGGCCAACGGCATCCTGGCCTGTATCAGGAATAGTGTGGCCAGCAGGAGCAGGGAGGTCATTCTTCCCCTGTACTCGGCACTGGTGAGGCCACACCTTGAGAACTGTGTCCAGTTCTGGGCCCCTCAGTTTGGGAAGGACATTGAGATGCTTGAGCATGTCCAGAGGAGGGCAACGAGGCTGGTGAGGGGCTTGGAAGACAAGACATATGAAGAAAGACTGAGGGAGCTGGGGTTGTTTAGCCTGGAGAAGAGGAGACTCAGAGGTGACCTTATCACTCTCTACAACTTCCTGAAGGGGGGTTGTGCTCGGCTGGGGGTTGGTCTCTTTCTCCAGGCAATAATGGACAGAACGAGAGGACACAGACTCAAGCTGCGTCAAGGGAAATACAGGTTGGATATTAGAAAAAAGTTTTTTACAGAAAGAGTGATAAAATACTGGAATGGCCTGCCTGGAGAGGTGGAAGAGTCGCCATTCCTGGATGTGTTTAAAAAAAGACTGGATGTGGCACTTGGTGCCATGGTCTAGTTGAGGTATTAGGGCATGTGTTGGACTCAATGATCTTGAAGGTCTCTTCCAACATAGAAATTCTGTGATTCTGTGATTCTGTGATTTATGCTGGTGTGCATAGGGAGGAGACATAAATATCTGAGACAGAGCTGCAGAGTTCTCCAGGTTCCCATTGTTGCACCGCTGCAGCCTCCTCAGAACCTCCCAGCAATAGCTTCTCATCCCAACTAATACATGTAATGCTTTTATATTCTTCCCATTCTTCCCACTTTCCAGGGAGACCTAGCCACTATTTTTCCCTCCTAAATTATTTCAATAAACACATGGTTTTGTTTAAGATAGACATAATTTAAAACTCGCTTGGAAAGATGTGCAGAAAGTCTTCCCTTAGCTGCATTCAGCCAATGCAGCTCTGTGTAGACAACCATAGCATAACAAGTAAGCTTGATATTTGGGATAGAGACAATTTCTCTGTAGTGTTTATCATCTAGAAACCACCCACATAGATATTCCAGTGGTTCTTGTAGTATAACTTTAGGAATTACTTCCAACTTCACAGAAAAAGTTCCAACTCCAGTTTTCAGGAATACTTATTTTGGTTGATAACTCTAAGCAGAAAACTCTTTTTTTTTTTTTTTTTTTGTCACACTAACATCTATAACTCCAGTAGAGCTGTGTGTGCCATTTTGTTTTATTATCTAAAACTAGGGACAGAAATGTTCTTCTATTAAAGAAAATAACCTATGGATTTGTCTACATTAAATATTTTAATAGCTATATTACAGTAATTCCAGCAAATCTTTGGAACGTGAATCTATCGACAAAACCCCACTTGCTGAGCTGGCAGTACTTGTGGAACAGGTCACTGCTGCTAGGTGATGTTTCCTGACTATTTTCATGTTTGTTAGCTGAGCCATTTATGTCAATGTGCCCTCGTTCCAACAGTCAGGTAGCAGGAGCGAGCGCTCATTCAAGTAGCAGAGCAAAGGTTGTAATCTGGAGCAGGACTGTAAAGAGAGACAGGGAGAAAGCATTGGTGAGGCTGCACCTCAAGTACTGTATGAAGTACTGGAGTGTGATCAGAGAAGGGCAGAAGGCCTGTGAAAGGTCTAGAAAACATATTTTAAGAGGAACGGCTCAGGGAGGTCATTCTGCCTGGAGGAGGCCCAAGGGGAACCTCATGGCTCTCTGCAGCTCCCTGACAGGAGATTGTAGCCAGGTGGGATCTGGGGTCTTCTGCTGTGCCTGAAGCGAGCGGCCAGAGGAAAGCGACTCAAGCTGAGACAAGGGAGATTGAGATTAGATATTAGAAAAATATCTTTCAGTGTTAGGGTGCTCAGGCACTGGAATAAGTTGCCCAGGGATGTGGTGGAGTCACCACCCCCCGAGGTGTTCAAGAGGTGTGATCTGGCGCTGGGTGACGTGATTTAGTGGTTACAGTAGTGCTGGGTGGACGGTTGCACTGGATGACCTGAAGGGTCCTTCCCACCCTCGGTGATCCTATGATCCATTGCTCCTGCGATGGGGTTTTCTCGGCAGGGCCTCAGCCCGCTCCCCTCGCGCACCGCGGGAGCGCGCGGAGGGGCGGGGCCGTCGGGCGGGCGCCCAGGGGAGGCTTTGGCCAACGGGCCCGCGCGCCAGCCACTCGCGCGGTCCCGGCGCTTCCTTCCGGCCGCCATTTTGTCGGCCGTGCCTCGCCGNATAGGATATAAAGACATCCACACACACAGAGCTGCAATGTTTCCTTCATATCCTCATTCATTAAATAAGATCACCTGACCTTAAAAAAAGTCCTGAACAAAAATATTGGTTTTGAAGAATAATGTACTGACAGCTGCAGAACATGTTGTTTTCCAAGTAGTGCTCCTCGGAGCGCTGGGCCTGGCCTCCCCCCCGGGCGGGCCCCTCGTGGGGGCGGATGGCGGCGGGAGCGGGCGGGAGGGCCTCGTGCGGCGGCGCCCGGAGGGGGAAGGGAGTAAGGCGCCGGCCCAGCCGCCTGGGCAAGTGGGCTGGGCTGGGCTCCCGTGGCGGGGGGGTCGCGCTGCTGGGCCCGCGCCCTGGCGCCACGCTTTGTTTGCAGTTCTTCACCTTAATATTTGTATTCACATTCAGCCTTCCCACTCTTTCTCCCCCCTTTCTTTGTATTTGTTTACTTCTTTGGCTTGAAAGGTCTGGCAAACATGGGCCTAGAGGTGAGCACGCGGTTTGTGCAGCCCGTGTTATTAGTGCCTGCACTGGTGGGAGCGGTGTTCCTTTGTTAACGTCTTTCACCCAGTCACCCTCGGTGATGTGCTTGGCTTGAAGTAAGAATCCATGGTGAGGTGGGTTTTGAGGTAGGGGGCAAGGGAGTGTTTATTTTTTTTCGTAGTTTTGCGAAGGTTGACGTTTTAGGACTGTACTGTTCACGCTCCAGCGAATTTTTCATGAGGTTAATGTAATTGCAGGAACACAGACAATGCACTGGTGCTCTCCTTAAATTCAGCGTTGGTTTAGAGCTTTCTTTACATAATATTTTCCCCTCTAATTGGGCAGGAAGGGGAGGAAAGGCAGGCGGCTCTTTAAAGCACATTTCTGAAGTCTCAAGGAGTACAAAGAAATGCAGTGTTTATCTAGTCTGACCTTCTGTATGGAGTACAGGAGGCTTCCGTGAATTAAACAATTACTAAAGTCCATCTGCATTGTTTTGTACTATTTATCTAAGAAAAATCCTTCAGTTTGTTCTCAAAGGTTACAATTACTCTTAAGTCCAATGTAGCAGTTAATATTCACTGATAAACAGTCTTTGCAAAACTTGCCTTTTTTTAAGGTAAGCTTGTACAACTTCAGTTTTTAGCCCCTAGAGTTTGATGCATTTTTCTCAACTAAACAAAATGTACGTTTATTATTCAACTCTTTTTTCTTGTCTGTAGGATCATCATAATCACGTTTTTCAAAATATATTGAGCTATTTGTCTCAGTTAAAGCATTTTTGTTGGATTTCCCAGAGATTGAAATAGTTCATCTGAATTTACAGAAAAGTTGTACATATACAGCTTTTCTGTATGTAGAGTTTTTTGTAAAATTACTAAGTGGTTATGTCAGAATGGGGCGTTATTTAAATGTGGTGCAACTGTTACAGCTGGTTGTAAAGATAATCACAGGTCAGTATTTCCTTGTTTATATAGTGGGTGGGTTTTACAGTTTTGGTGTGGCTTTGTCATTGTTTTTACCGATTATGTAATGTCATTCTGAACTCTTAGTCTTACCATTTTGTGTGTACTGCAGTGGGTTCCCACCAGTGTTAAACTAGAAGACCTTGACTTTTATGGCACCTAAAAGCTGTAGCAATGCTGGTCTTGTGCCCCTTCTTTGTCCTCTCCTCTGCTGGTAAAAGCATTAAATGGTATAGGACTGAGGAGAAGCTCACTATAAGCATAATTACTGATCATGATTGTTTCTTAGATGACCTGAAATCTTAATTCATGTAGCACAAGTCATGCTAATGTTACATGGTTGGTTTATTTTAGAGTAGTTTGGTTTTGCAGCTTATGCAAGGCCGCATGGAGTCTTGTTAAAAGCATGTGTGTACCTGTCTTCCTCTGTGCTGAGAGTGCATTTCTGCAGTTTAAGTGGTTTGGAGCTGGATTAAGCTGGATGAGCTCCTTGCATGATTACGAATTCACATTTAGAACAGTAGTGTGTCTTGCATCCAAACTGGAGTACCTGGCAAAATATGAAAGTTACTTCAAGTGAATCTGTATTTTTTAGTTCCTCTTTAATGGAGGCCTCTATTGGTGTGGGTGGCTCTGCACGGCAGCAGTGCTACATGGGCTCTACTTGAACAGCAAGTTTGTAATTGTTGGTGTAACCTTAAACATCTGTGTGACATCTGTTTTCTTCTAGACTTGAAGTATTGTCTGTGAAGTAAAATATTTGGGAAAACTAGAAATTGTATGGAAGTTTTTTGGTTTCTGTGAATTACATATGTAATATTTTAAAATACATTGATTTCTTCTCAAATATATTTGAGTTGTGTATCATCAGAGATAGTGATCCAGTAGGCTATATCATTCAGATTAATTGTACTTGGTTGATTTCTGTATAGAACAGAACTTCCTTTAGCTGCATTGCCTTTTTTGCATCAACTATTGCTGTTTAGTAATGGGGAAAAATAGTGATGATCTGTTAGATGGGCTCAGACTTTCACTGTGATGATCAGTGGTTAACTTGAGACCTTTGTTTCCTTTTTTTTTTTTCTACCAAGAAAAGCACTCTTGTTTAGTGATTTCTACAGTGCTTCTTTCGTGTTCATATATATTATATGTGTGTGAACGTAAGGAAGTGAAAGCAAATAGCAGACCAGACTTTTTGACTTAAAAACAGAACAAGGAATCCCAGTCCTTGTCCGATTATGGAGGCTGTTATGGGTTTCAGGCGCAAGACAAATATGATTAAATTATTATTTTACTGTTAATTTTTGTATTTAAGTTCTGTTTTCTCTCTGCAATAATTAAAAAGCAACTAAAATGCGACAGTTTAGAAGTGAAGACCTGCCAAGCTGCATTTTTTAAAAGTTAAGGAAATTAATATGGCAGCATAACTGTCATTCCTCTTTTAGCTTGTGNGTTTCTGGGAAAGAAGGTGCTGCTGTATAATTAAAAGTGTTAAAGAGTAACTTTGGAAGCATGTTGTACACTGTGTTGTATCTATGGTAGGATCTAGTTGCCGCTGCTTCTCTTCTGCATTTTGAAAATAAGAAAGAGACTCAACTCTTTTTATTAACATGTAAATAATTTTTTATTTCCGAAATGTCCATAGATCTTGATTGGTTTCCTTTCTGTTTGTACAATTAAAAGGCTGTAAGAGTTAAGTGAAGAAACTGAGAAATGGGGAATTAATGGCACTTTACATGATGGATTATATTTGTAGTCCATTTAATTCACTTTCTGTTCGTGAGGTTGTATTTTTGTTTGTTTTAAGCTCACATAAGTAGCTACCAATACAGAAAATAAGTGCTACAAGGGAGTGTTTGGGAGGCTTGACCAGCGATACTGATCCGAGTTAAAATTAATGCTGGTGGGAAGGTTGGTTCTTCACAAGGCTGGTGAAGTGCTTGTACTGGTGCATGGGAAGGATAGGCAGCTGTGGGGAACTATTCATTTTAGCACTAGGGCTGCTTCAGGGGGGGCTGAAGCATATGCAAAGCATTTGATGGTCTTTAATGCAGAAGCTGCTGACATGATACTGTTAAGGTAAATGGTTGTGGAATAGATTTTGTTGGTGTGGTTTATTCACACTTTAACTGGATACCAGTGAGAGATACAAGTCCTTCAGAAACACACATACACAAAAGAATGCACAAAAAAACCCAAACCAAACCTGCACATTAGTAGTGTGACTTTACCTTTAGTGAAGTGTGTTTTGTTGCATTTTACCCTGGCTTTACCATTCTTGAATTGCCTTTATACCTTTATTTCTTTTTCCTGCCAGTGATGTTACTGTCTGACCATGCACTTGTATGTCCTGGTCCCTGCAGCTGTTTAGAAGGTGAATAGCTCATCAGACAAGTTCAAAGCTTTGTTGCTGATTAGGCTCTTAAATCTTTCCAAGTAGCATAACGGAGCCTAGTTCCTAGGGGTAACTTCCATATGGAAAATATGAATCTATTGAGTTCTGCAATATCTGCCTCGCATTTTGCAGTAGGAAGAGATTTCTAGCTTGTACAATATTTGACTGTGTTAGAAGTAATATTAAATCCAGAGTATCTCAGATTCAAACAAATGCCCTAGAAAGGGTCTTAATTTTCAAATTACTCAGAGTCCAAATCTTTAGGAAAATCTGTATACAACAAAGTAAGTGAAAAGTATGCTTTTTAATCCTTCTTTATTTTCAATGAGTCTATGTTAAAATAAGTCATGTTAAAAAAAAATCTTGGTATGACCTCTCTTGTCATGATACGTTGAAGTACTGAGGGGGGGAAAAAAAGGCTGCATACATTACATTCATTTATTTATACAAGAAGAGTAGTGGTGGTTGTTTCCAAAGCACAGCACATTTTTAATTAAAATGTATAGAATCAGTAGTAATTAAATCTTGGTTGCTGCATCTTCTCTATAGGTCAGAATTTGGTATTATTTCAGTACTTGCATTTGAATACCAAATGCATGTTTAAAACAAAAAAAGCTGTGGAGAGGAGTGTTGGCAGGAGTTTTCTGTGGACATGGTCTCTAGACATCCCAAGTGTCGGTGAAGAAGGAGGCGACGTTTTGTTTTTTGCCTAATATCCCTAGAAATGTGTATGTGTGCACTTACTATAAAGCTGGTGTTGACTTAGTTTGTTTTGCCTTTTTGATGGGATTTCAGTTAATGCACAAAAAGAGACAACGCTGAGGATATCCTCAGTTTTGCCGGCAAAGATGCCACTAATCTTTTTAAGTTGATCTAGTTTAAAATTAGATGGACTGTTTTTGTAAAGCAGGGCTTGTTTCAAAGTCATGAATTGGGAATTTTTATTGAAAACGTGCAGCTGTATTTTTTTGGGTCAAACTAAGGATTCTTTTGTGAGTGTGTTTGTAGAAAGAGTGGGATTATGTGCAAGAACAAGTACATGGACTTGCAGAATCAGAAACTCTCAAAAAGACTGAGGTCAGAGTTTGAGAATACTCTTTTTCTTTTGCACATGCAGTGGATTTTTCTACTTAGTATTTGGAATGAATGCAAGTATGCGAATGCTGTTTAAGTCTGTGGTAGGAGGTGGTATTGGAGAAGATACTGTACAGCTTGATAGTGTTGGGTTAACAGTTGAACTCCATCATCTTAAGGGTCATTCCCAACCTAAATTATTCTGATTCTGTGAACCGTAGTGGCTGGTTTTAAGTCTTTAAGTTCTAGACTCAACAACCTGTATATATCAAAGTTGAGGGAGTCAGAAGACTTGAAACAAAAGAAGTTTGTTCAAGAAGACTTGAAACAAACAGACAAAAAACACTGCATAGTAATTGTGGAATAATAAAATTAAACTCTCTTTCCCTGGCTTGCTTATTATCCTGAGTTTTTTTAGATGAGTATAATTCCTTTAGTAGATAGGCAGAAAAACTATTTAGTGTTCTCTTATTTTTCTGCAGCAGGAAGTGGAGAGAACTGTGAGATATCTACTCTGCATAGCTGATTCTTTATAATTATTAGATGAAATGAGTTAAAGCGTTCATCTCTCTGTGTGATAGCTTTTTTCAGTCTTGCCTGTAATGAGAGGAACTGATGTAGTGTTTGGGTACAATTACTGTAGCTCTGTATATCTAATGGTATGCATCATATATACACTGTCCTTACTCCTTGGTGCGTATCCCTCCAGGTAGCTGCCAGCAAGCCTTTAAAGATGTGGTTTGTATCCACTTTACTCTGGGCACCTTTTGGGTTGTGTTGTATTAAAATTCCTCCTCTGCATTTAAATATTCAAGTGTCTCATTTTCTACTGTCTCTCTTAACTCATTTTAGGAAAGATCGGGACCGGGACAGGGACCGAGATGACCGTTCGAAAGATCGTGACAGGGATCGTGACAGAGATAGAGATCGTGACAGAGAAAGGGACAAGGAGAAAGATCTGCGACCTACATCTAACTCGACATATTATGCAACTGCTGGGTTACCAGCTATAAAACCAGCAATGATTCCACACAGTATTAACCCTTTCACAAATCTACCACATACCCCACGATATTATGATATCCTGAAAAAAAGGCTACAACTTCCTGTCTGGGAATATAAAGAAAGATTTACAGATATTTTGGTTAGACATCAGTCATTTGTGCTGGTTGGAGAGACTGGGTCTGGTAAAACAACACAGGTGAGTTCTTATCTGTATGATATTGCATTTTTTAAAGGTTGTGGCTGTTGCTAGGTGTGTGTGAGAAATTAATAAATGTGTAAGAATACTTCACAAACTCTGAGCAAAACTAATATGATGAATGTTACATTTTGCACATAATGAGTGCAAAAGGTGAGGAGAATCTTACAGCATCTTCCAGTTCAAAAATCCAGTACTGCTTCCAGGCTCCTGCTTCCATTGGGCTTTATAATTGGTAGGTTTCTGGTAGAGGAAGATAGAGCTTTAATGTTGTGAAGGAAGTGTACTAACCCACTGAAATGGTGGATCCAAATAATTTATTTAGCTGTCTGTGTAGATGGCAGCTACAAAGTATGAACTTGTCCATGTTTTATGAAACTTAACTGCTACAGATAAAAGGAATTGAAATGTCAGATATGATTCTGACATCTGATTAGCTTTTGGTGATAGTCAAACTTGAGAGGTAGAGTCTTGTGTTTCTTTGGTGCTGAAACTTCTCAGAGGTTGTAGAGCTTTTTAGTGCTGCAGTTAAAAATCACTTTTTTTTTTTGGTAGACTGATGGCTTTAAAAGTGTTTGTCAGCACCAAAAGTAGTGGTCACAGGTGTACAGAGCCTTCTTAAGTTATGAAAATTTTGAGGACCAGTAAACAGAATATCTAAGTACAAGGAGCACCTGGGTATTAATAGCAGGGCAGACTTGTTCAAAACTTTATCCTCTAGTTTGCTGTTTAAAGTCTGTGTCAAAAAATAATGTCAAGAAAGTTTTTTGTTGTGTAATCTGATAAAGTCCTTTTATCTAGGCAGAAAATAAAAACAGAAGAATATTTTAGTCTTAGTAAAATGGATTGTAGCTAACTTTAAGTCTTACGGACAGTAA
>VZUA01047297.1:0-17406 GCA_013401035.1 Horornis vulcanius
TTCTGCTTGCCATGTCTTTGGATGTTTAGCTCAGGAGGGGTCTGAGTGCAGAAAGCTGCAGTCAGGAAAAGCTCAGCAGTGTGTCTGGAGTGCCCTGCAGTCTCTTTCTCCATAATATACTTGTTTGTTATTAAATACATATTTATATGTGTATATTTGTGTGTTCTTTAATATATGTAAAATTACACACATGTAAATATAATATTTTAAAGTATTATTATACTATAATATTTCAATTTCCAGTGGAAGAGTTGTGATAAATTATGAGTCTAAGGTACTAAAGCAGAGGATCTCTGTGTAAGTATATATTACATACATGTATATAAGCATTACATTTCCAGATGGAAAACACCCACTGTGTCAACTTTTAAAGCTTTCATTAATTCTTATGACCTCTTTCCTTAATTTAAAGCAATGTAAATGAGGCTTTTGCAGTGTTACACTAACACATAAACTGTGTGCAGGTACACTGACCTGTCTTGCTTCTGTTGTCCAGAACTCTGCTCGATGTGAGACTCTGCACAATTATCTGATGGTGCAAAGGTGTATTTTTGGAGCCCTAGGCTTCAGGCTTAGCTCTGTACAAGCAAATGTCTAAGCCTGTTTGGAGCCTCTCAGTTTTGGAACTCTGTCTAGATCCATGCACCATCATACATAAATGTGCTTATAGAGATGAGGATTTGCTCTTAATTTGAAACTAATTCCCCTCTTTCAGAGTTCTCACCTGGACTGTGTTTCATTTCTTGTTTTGGATTTTTTTTTATATTGTTTGTTAGGAAGGGTTTTGCATAAAGAAAGTCAAATAACATGAGGAACAGTGTCTGCATTACATGTCTCTGTAAGGCAGTTAACTTTAGGATACATGACTGAGCTGTAAATTACTTGCAATAGACAACTGTCTCTTTGCATGCTATCAGTATTTTTAGAAATTGATTGTAATCAACTAGCAGCTCTACCCTGGCAGAGTAAATATGTCTGCTGTTAATCATTAACTTCAGATTTATTGAGAGACCTGATCCTCAGCCTTTCAACCCATCATGTGGTAACATGGTATACCTCTTACATTTCCATGTAAGATTTCAGGCACAGAAACTCAGGAGCTCAAAACTTACACCTGGCATGCAGTGTTTTTGGGCTGAGACTACATCTATGACTGTAAATAAGTCAGAGTCTTTACATGGAGAATGGTATCTGTTGCCTCTATTAGCATGTATTAATATTAATAGAAATTCCTATTAATGAAGTAATCTCATTAGAGACATTAATTACTACCATTCAGAAGCTATGTGACACACATCAAAGATTGTAGGTGGCTTTTCTTTCCATTGCATCATGGGTTTGTTTTGTTATTTCCATATAATATTGGTAGGTAGCTTGCAAGTATTAACAGCATAGAAAAGTAACACCCTTCTTTCTAGATTGTCATTTGTAGCCTACAGAGACATTGTAACTAATCGATAAAACATTCATAGAATAGAGCTTTCCCCTGCTTTGCACACATTGTGAAGGAACGGCAGAGAGTCTGCCCAAGCTTGAGAGTCACCAACAGCTGTGAAATTCCTAGGGGTATTCCAATTCGTTCGCTTTTAGTGACCAGCTGCCCAAAGGACTAAAAGCTTTCATTTTCTGAGTATGGATAACCACTAAAAGACCTGTACTTACAGACTTCTCTGTTTGTTCCAGCAGGCCTAAAATGGTGTTTTCACTGTAAACCCAGGATAGCTGCTAAAGAAATACTTTTATGTTGAAAGTAATGTTTTGAGGCATTGTTACACCTTGAGATGACATGATTAATCACCCTCAGCTCCTGTGATCTCAGTTTTCAATGCTCTGTTTTGAAAACTTAACTTTTTGAAGACAGTCACTGAGCGTCTCATTTCAGAGTTTTAACTGAGAGCTTCTGATCCTGAGCTGCCAGAACAGAGAGGAGATATTTAGTCAGCATGAGAATTAACCTTTGTTCTTGCCCTTACAACATTTCCTAGTTTTCCATTTCAAAGGAAAGTATCATTCTATGCTATTGCTCAGAAGAGCAGACAAAAGTATCAAGGGGAAAGGAATGTTGGACCTGATGAAGGAAAACAGCAGCTAGTGTAAGTCAGTATATTCATTTCACATAGTTTAATATGAAAAGTTGATGTTTTGGAGAAAACAGAGGTAACTTTTGGTCACTGTACAGAGGGTGCTGAAGTTAAAGAATGGTAGACACTAAAGTCATTGTGACTTATAGAGCAGAAGTATTCGATGTCCATTGGGAGCCCAATGTTTCGTGTTTGCTCATAGTCTCACTGTCTTTGTGGATTGTGGGTAATGAATGCACACAATGCCACTGGATTAGGCTATCTCAAAGCTAGTGATCCACTTTAATTTAAAAGAACAAATTTGCTGAATAGAGATAGCGTAATATGTCAGATTTTGTGATTTATTCTAATTTTTAATTAAGAAGAGGAGAGGGGGAAATAGAAGGGTTTTTCCCATGAGCAGACAAAGTAGAACCTTAGTAAGGGCAAAAAATATGTTCTGCCTTTAACTCACATATTCCCTGACTGTATCCTTGACACACACAGCAGGCCTTAATGTGTGAATCTGATACCTATTCTCAGAAAACTGTTCTAAGGACAAAATTATATTTCTGTTTGCAGGTATCTGTTTATGCAGCCCCCCTTCTTGTTTGAAAGGATACTTCAGGCTGCTTATCAAATTCACGTGCAGAAGTGTACCTTTGTGTTTTAAGTACTTCTACCTATTAAATGTACAGTCTGGGAGGAAAAACTAGAGAAGATTACTTCCCTTTTCACTTTTTTCTGCCTTCTGTCTCTTGGTTTTGGACATTACTGGAATATAAATATTTAGGGACAATTATGAGCTGGCAACGTCATGTGACAATTAAAGTGGAATTGAAAACATATGCCGTACAGTTCACTGCTGGACACCCCTGGTCTTCAGGTGAGGATTTCTTGGCACTTGGAGTTGCTCCTTTCCATGCAGCGGTGTCACCACTAGGGGACTCTCCCTCCCGCAGCCTGGCCTGGTGCCTGTTCCGGACAGTTAAAGTCCTTCCTTTACATTTATTGGTGTTTGGGCCCTGCTCAGTAACAAATACTGAACCCACACACTCTTTGTTCTGCATTGTTGTGCCACATCTTCTTTGCCTGTGCACATCTTTACTTCTCATGGGTCACATACTCAGATAAATACATCTCAGGGCAACTCAGTGGGTTAAAGGGCATTATAAAATCAATACATAACAACAAAAATGACAGAAGGATGAAAAGGATGAACACTTAGAAAACTATTATTTCAGGGGAAGAGAAAATTAAATTTGAGAGTTTGATTTGCAACAATCTATCAGATTAGATTCAACCATTATTGGCAACACATTTTGTTCATCAAAATAGAGAAGACCTTGACTTTTCAGAGAATTACTGCAGAAATGCTTAATTTTACAAATATCAATTTTTTAAAAATAAGTGAATTTTCAGTTAGATTTTTTTACGTTGTCTTGTAGTGTGTGCAGCCAAAACATGTGAGTCTTTTTTCCTCTGTGATTCATCCACTTGTGCATAATGCCTTACATGTAATAGTGAGGCTGACTTGGTTCAATTTTATTAGCCAGACAACAGTAAGAAAGAAAAATAAACAAAACATGCTTTAACGTGAGTAAAAGTATACACCAGCTACTAAGAATAAAGACTGCCTTAGAAAACAGACCTGTGTGTTTGATGTGCTAGGAAAGAGTGTGTTGACTCACTGTTTTTCTTCCTGGTAGGATTAACCTGCCACAGGAGCTTCTCTGGCACCTTGGCAACCAAAATGTTGTTGTTATTGCTATTATATGTTTCTAGGAAATGACAGATAATACTTTTTTTCAAATCACTTCAGCTATGATAGCCTTTGCCTTTGTCAGTAATACTTCCCTGCCCCCACTTTTTTTTTAAATGAGATAACCACTTAGAACTATGTCTTTAAATTGTTTTCATAAAATTAAAAGGAACTATAAGTAAGAAAATATACTTGCATATGTGTTTGTCCTGGTTTGGGACAAATTTGAAGGGAGCTTCCAATGGAATGTTCCCTAAAGGGCAAAATTCAGGGCCCTTCCTCCCACCTGTTTGGGAGCTAAACCTCCTTCAAGAAAAGTGGAAAAAACTGTTTATTAAACAAACAAAGTATTCACAATCATGAGAAAAGTGGAAAATATTAAACACTGGAACCTCTCGTTGTTTTGAAGAGATGGCAAATTCAGAGAGAGTCCTTCTCTAGTTCAGAATCCTTTTTGTGGCTGTGTCCTCGGCTTTCTCTCAGTCTCTCTGGGGCTTGGGTCTGGTGTTCTGGCTGCTGTGCAGCTTGGGGGGCACCTGGACGATAGTCCTGGTGTTCCTGGACTGAACAATGGCTGTTCCAAAAAACCCCTCTGGCCACAGCTAACAAGAGAAAAACCAGCGAAAGCAGGAAGGGCAAACTCCCTGTCTGCAGAGCAGAGAACTCTGAAAGCACGGTTTGTCTCTGTGTTTTGAATACAGCTGTGAAAAAAAAACCCATTGCTTTTCCTTCTCCCCCTCTTCACTCTTAGATCTAGTTCTAAAGGTGCAGAACTTATTTTTGGGCTAAACAGACAGATGGGGATACAATTCAGTATCATAAAGTCACCCCAGGACAGTGTTTTAGAGCTTCTTGTGGCTGTGACAACAGCCAGAGTTTTCTAGAAAAATAGCTGGTCATAGAAATGATGGAGTTGTACAGTTCACCAGTGCAGCATAATGTATAAAGTGTTTGGAAGGGAATAAATTGAAGTAAAAAAAAAAATAGAAAAGAACAGGTTCTTCAGGCATTGTTTTTTAACATCTCTAACCTTTTCCTCCTGACAAAGCAAAGAATATGAACAGAGTAAAGAGAAAAGCTTGGTTTAGGTTACTGCAAGTTATCTGTCCTGCTGTATTTTTTATCTAATGCTTTCAACATTATTTTTATCTGCAGTCCTTTCAGTCTTATCTTTTCAGACAGTGAGACCTTTGATCCAATGAGCAAATTTGATCAGCTTATTCTTCACCTGATACAATTCCTCATTCTTTGTAGTTGCTGTTTACTTGTTCTCTTATGAGAACAAGTGTTAAGAGTCCTTTAGGCCCAAATCTTGCTCTGCTAAATTCATTAGGAATAATAATTTATGCTTTAGCAAAAAACGGGATTGAATCCTCTGTCCTCTGCAAACAAGTGTTGTCCCCAAATGTCCTATTTGGAAACCCAGTTTCTACTACCTTTAACAGATGTTTTCCTCTTCATATTCAGAGTGAAGATGGTAAGGAAAATGCCTTTCCTCTTACACTTGCAATTAAAACTCCTTATTATCCCAACAGGAAGTGGCAGAGGAGGCTACACATCTACTGACAGTATTTATGACAACCCACATGAAAGTCTAGAGCATACAAACATTTAGGTTAACTTTTCCCTGGAGATGTCTGTAAAAAATACTGGAACATCCTTGTGCCAATACGGAAGAGATGTTTTTAAAAACAGTGTGAAGAAGTTGCTCCTGAGTGATTCATTAGTTTAGATGCTGTGTAGAATAATAGATGGGAAAAGATAATGAGCCTGTGAGGTCATTTAGGGTTGCTGCCTGCACTGGTTTGTGGAGCAGTCTCCTGTAAGTAATCCTGGGAGTGGATTTGCCTTCAATACCACAATAGTTTATAGATACTTTTCCCAGTCACAATGATGATGTCTCCGCTCAAAAGGTAGTGGCTCCAAGTGTACAAAATAGCTGTAGGCAAATGAGGAGCAAGGATCGATGGTGTAGACTGGGAAGCAGGATTAGTGCATTTGGTTTAGAGTGCAGTAGATGTTTTGACACTCCTAAGGTGCAGTGCCTCAATACCTAATGTGTAATCTGGGTAACAATAGTGCTGCCTCAGAGGCAGGTTCATTGCAATACTGAGTGCAGATACCATCTCCTGCTGTAATTGTTTCTTGAGATGGGCTTTCCTGCTGGCTCCCAACTGTCGTTCATTAGTATTAGTATCGTGAGGGGGCACGTTAACTTGACAGAGCAGGTATGTAGGGAAATGATGTGGTTTGCCTGGGAGTCATCGCGAAGGAGAAACACTTTATAGCCATGCAATATTGCAACTACATATCATGCCGCATATTCGTTAACTATTATTCATTACTCAAATAACTACATAGATAGGGTTCTATATGGGCCTCTGTGCGTGTATAAATCTAAATATGCACAAGCAGTTGAAAGGATTTATTTGATGAGCTGGGCATGACAGCACAGTTCAAAAGCAGCATATTCACAGATAACAACTATATAAAATGCCAAGCATGTACCAGTAAAGACTTTACAGTGTTTAAGCATTGAAGTCAGTGTTTGTGCAAGACTTTAACTCTGTTTCTCAGTGCAAGACATGTTCGTGCAGTGCCTGGTATGGTCGATGTTAGAGTGGTTGCGGGTTGTTCATATTTCCCTTTGCTCTGGAATGTGTAAATGTGCAGCCAATAGCTGGTTCTCTGTCCGTGCCGTCGCTTCCCGGCCGCGGGCGCTCGGGTGGCTGCGGGGCCCCGGGACACGCCGGGAGCGGACGTTCGGGAGGCGGCGGTGTCTGTGACACGCCGGGAGCGGACGTTCGGGAGGCGGCGGTGTCCGGGACACGCCGGGAGCGGCCGCTCGGGGGGCGGCGGTGCCCGGGACACGCCGGGAACGGGCGCTCGGGTGGCGGCGGAACCCCGGGACACGCCGGGTGCGGGCGCNNNNCTGGCGCTCGGGAGGCGGCGGAGCCCGGGACACGCCGGGAGCGGGCTCTAGGGAGGCGGCGGTGCCGGCGGCCGCCGCCGGGGGGCGCCAGGGCTCCGCCCGCCGGCTGCCCCGGGAACGGCGGTGCCAGCGCCTCTTCCCGCGGGAGATGGCATTCGGCCCGGCTGCCTTCTGAAAGCCCTCGGGATGGATCCTAACACATGCTCTCCACTTTCGGGACTTCAGCAGAACTGCCCAGGGGTTGTTTCCCGGGCAGTCGCTGTGGCTGCAGCCACTGCCCAAATAGCTCATGCCTTTCTCTCTGTGCTTTTACTCCTCCCAGTTTCTTGGATCCCCTTTGGTGAGGCCACAGGAGTGAGGTCATGGAGTTGGCTCTTGAGAGCACATTGTTCATCCCCTCTGTTTCACATCAGTGCTAGGCTGCGTTCCAGGCTGCACAGTGCATTTACGGTGTTTAGTCACTCCTATGGTGCGGTAATATCTGCGATGATTAACATTTTTGCCTCTGTAATAAGTTTATTTGGAATGGCTAGTACTGGTGCATGTGGCTGTGTAATCTTCTTCAAAGGAAATACTCATTTCCCAAAAATGTGTCCCTCCAGCCTTCCTGTCCATCAGATGCCACCAGCTGCACAGTAGGGGCTATGGACAAAAAACTCTATATTTCCAGATCAAAATATATCCATTTCCAGACTAGATTTTTAATTTTAAGTTTGTTGTGTGAAGTAGTATTGTCTCAGATGAGTTTTTATTGAAATCAATAACTGAATTAACTTATGTTCTCTGAGAGCATCTGCATTCCTAGACACAGATTTTTACCACTGATTAAAGAGGTAGATTTACATGAAAGCCTTGCTCAAACACTGGTATTAGATCTCCAGGCTGTGCACAAAGTCTTGTTTTGTTGCCATCAGAATCAGCTGGGGTGTGGATCAGCTGTATTTGCATCTATACTTTTGACACTAGTGTAATGTAATTTCAAAACAAGTAACTTTGCATGTCCCTTGCACTGTTCCCATTCCTTTGCAACTATACCTTGTTCTTTTCTGTCCAGCTAAGCTACTCATCCCTATGACCTCTTGGTCCAAAACCTGGACTTGCTGCTTGTCTTGTTTAGTTGCAGCCACATGTGTGTAGCTCAGGCTGCACCTCCGTGTGGCAGAATATTCATATTCATTACTAGTTCCCTCCATCCATATTGAACACAGGCAGAATCACTATGCATCAAGGAAAGAGGAAAATGTGATAAACTTGTTGAACATGTTGCATGAATATCTATTAGCTGAATTCACAATTTACTATTCTCCTTTGCATGGAAAATGTGTAGTGGACACCTCGCTGTCAGGGCGTCAGTTATCTACCCCTAGAAAGTAAAAATAATCTTGTTATTGCTTCTACTTGAGTGCATGAATAAATATCTCAAATTTGCTTTATTTAGAGTGTTACATATTCTGACTATTGGATCAACTTAATCTTACTTTCAATTAGTTTTAGAGTGTGTATGGATTGCCTTATTCTTGCAAGGAAAAAAGATGCCCTTCTTCAAGAAAGGGAATAATGCAAGCATAAGAGTCATCCACTTAACCTGGTTAAACCTTGTTAACCTTGTCAAACAGTAGAATGTTGCTGTCACTAAAACTTTTATGTAATTGCGGTGAATGTATCATGTCTGACTTTGTAAAAATCATTATATGTAGAGATATACTGTAAATACTTCAATGAAGAGCAGAGAGGGTTCCTAATGGAACTAATGGGCCTGTGATATCTAAAATGGCTTAATTTTTTTTTTCTTTTTAGCAAACTTCTGAAGAGAAAGAAGTCTGAAAAAGGGCTGCAGGGAGTGACTGGAGAATGGTTTGAAGAAATAAAAAGAAGAAAATTTCAGAATTACATTGATGCCAGTAGGATGTTAAAACCACCATTAGAGCATCAGCTAAAGAAGAGCAAAAACACCAGTGAGTTGCATTTGTCCATTTCCTTATCTATATATTAAAGGTCACCAAACCAATGTCGGAGTGTAATAGTTAAGGAGTTTCTGAAATTGCACTGAGCTTCTTCTTATATCATTGTGTTACCAAAAATATATTTTCAAAATGGGTATGTTTCTTTAAGTAGATTCTGTTAAATGCAGAGCTGGGATTCACAACAGAAAATCCCTGCTATTGTTATGTTGTAGTTAGAATCATAGTATTGCCCAGGTTGGAAGGACATCAGAAGATCTTCAAGTCCAGGTTTTCATAGGAAAGGGAACCTGGATGAGATTATTTAGCACCGTTTGCGGTCATATCTTGTAAGCCTCTAACCACGGGGACTCTTCCATGTTCCTGAGGAGCCTTGTTCCGGTGATTAATTGTTCTCACTGTAAAAAATGTCTTTATTAATCAAAATGAAATTGCTATAATTATAGTGAATACAGTGGTAGTTTCCCAATCAAAGCAGTGATGTCTGCATTGTACAAAAAGGTTGTGGTTTAACCCCAGCTGGCAGCAAAGCAGTACACAGCCACTCACTCACTCCCCTGCTGTGGGAGGGGGTGAGAATTGGAGGGCTAAAAGTAATTGAGGTAAAGACAGTTGATAGATAAAGCAAAAGCCACGCACACAAGCAAAGCGAAGCAAGGAATTCATTCAGCACTCCTCATGGTCAGGCAGGTGTTCAGCCATCTCCAGGGCTCCATCACATGTAACAGTGACTTGGTGATACAAATGCTGTCACTGTGAATGTTCCCCCCTTCCCTCTTCCTCCCCTAGATTTTATATGCTGACTATGATGCCATATGGTATGAGTTATCCTCCTAGCTCCTTGTACACCTCCATTGGTGGGGTGGGGTGAGAAGCAGAAAAGCCTTGGCTCTGTGTATGTCCTGCTCAGCAGTAAGGAAAACATCCCTGAATTATCAACACTGTTCTCAGCACAAATCCAGAACTTATCCCCATATTAGCTACTACGGAAATAATTAACTATCACAGCCAAACCCAGCACATTCTTTACTCCTGATTCCCTACCATTTACATCACGCTCAGATCCCACATTATCCAGTATATCCCCATTAGCCACCCCACTGCCTTTGCTTTGCCTCTGTTCCAGCTTAGACTTTCCATATGCAGTGTCTCAGGGGTATACCTGCTGCAAGTAGAGCCACAGTCTCTCCAGGGATACACTTGTTGCAGCATGGACTTATCCACAGCCCCAGTCCATCTGAGGTACACGTTTTCCAGCACAGCCTCCTCCATGGGCCCCAGCACCTTCAGAAATGCACCTACTCGGACATGGCTCTACCCATGGCTGCAGTCCCTGCAGGGCAGTACTTGCTCTGTCGTGGTCTTATCCATGGCCACACACTGGGAGGTTCTCCAGCATGACCACGTGCACAGCCACAGATGCTTTGAGGTGTACCTGCTACGGACTTATTTTTGGCCACAGTCCCTCCGGAGGTGCACCATAACCATGGCACATTACCATTCCACCCAGGAGCACTAGGCTGTAACATACAGCCTGGCAAGCAAGTCCCATGGCAAGCACTGGAGCCTGTCAATTAAGAGCTAAACAGCAAGAACAGTGATAAATTCAGTCTAGCACATTCCACTGAGATCTGTTGTTACCTCAAACACTTCAAGCCCTACACTGGGCATCCTAAAGGACTCTTGTGGTTTAACCCCAGCCATTAACTAAGCATCACCCAGTGGCTCATTCACTTGACCCCCATCAGGATGGGCAGGAGGCTAAAAGTGAGAGAACTCTTGAGTTGAGATAAAGACAGTTTAATAGGTAAAGGATAAGTCTTGCACATGAGAAAGCAAGCCAAAGAAATAAGTTACCACTTCCTGTGGGCAGGCAGGTGTTCAGCTGTCTCCAGGAAAGCTGGGCTCTATCATGTACAAAAATTGCTTGGGAAGACAAACACTGTCATTCTGAACATCCTCCCCTCCTTCTTTTACCCCTCAGCTTTATAGTCTGAGCACAGTGCTGAATGGTCTGGAATGTCCCTTGGGTCAGCTGGGGTCAGCTCTCCCAGCTGTGTCCTCTCCCAGTTCCTTGTGCAGACTGAGCCTACTTGCTTGTAGGGTGGGGTGAGAGGCAGGAAAGACCTTAACTGTGTAAGTGCTGCTCAGCGGTAACTAAAACATCCCTGTGTTACCAACACTGCTTCCAGCACAAATCCAGAACATAACCCATGCAAGCAACTATAGAAAAAATTAACTATACCAGCCAAAACCAGAAAAAAAAAAAAAATTGGTTTTGCCTAGTTTTCTTAAAAAAGTAAAAGCATCTAAATGATATTTGGAATAAGTAGATGAGTTTGGGTGAGAAAAGTTTGACTATACCAGTAGAAAACTTTTTCTGGTAACACTGGGCTAAAGGCATGCCAGTGCTTATTATCAAGGTGAGTGTCAAAGCCTGAAAAGTTGGCCTGACCAGGAAGCAATTTCTTGAGATCTTATTTCACAGGTTCTGATTCCCATCCAAAATGAACATGCACAAGTAACACGGTGTCTCTATAAAAAGCATGGTATTCTGTACTGTCTTTCATCTTCTATCCAGATAGTTCTCATGCATATTATATGCTTTTATTCCATTCACACTTCTGCATGTTTTTCATTAAGCTCTTCTTACTTGTGCTTCATAGCAACTAGAAGCAGAGTCCTGTATTTCAAAAGAAAAGTGAAACCTTCAACATTTTCCTGATACTACAGACCTGCACAGAACAGATCTCAGACTTTCCTGACCTTTTTTTCCCCCAACATGCCCTCTAGTCCTCAGCTACCTACTATTTTTCTCTTTCAGAGATGGTGTAATTTACTAAACTCTGTGTAATTGTATTTAACTTTGAAAGAACCTGTTTCTATTTCAGATCTGAAGAAGGGCTTGTATACCTCAGAGGCTTGTCTGATATTTCCAACTGTATAAGTTGGCTAAATAAAAGGAACTACTTCTACCTGCAAGCCTTGCTGTGTCTACATCCCTAGACCATCCTGGCTATGGCAGAGTGCTTAATAGCACTCTCCTGATGTCACCTGCATTGTCAATTCAATGCCACCTAGAGATTAGGCTCTGAAAGGGGTAAACAATGTGGCATTTTGATGTACACACAGATTGTCACTGAAGGGAAAGTCAAATATTACACACAGGTTTTAAATCACATTACATGAATTATTCACCTCATTTTGGACAATGTCCAAAATGCTGCCCCTTGCTATTGTTATAAATGACACTTTCCTCTAATTTCTGTGTTTGCTTTCTCCTACAGTCATTGGATAAGACATTTGCAGGCCGTTGTATTGTTTCAGGCATGTGTTGCTTTAAATGGAAAAAAAAAAATGTAATGCCTTATTGTGACATCTTGTTTCTTTATATCCTCCACTTCACTGTGGTGTGGTGCAGATCCTGCAGTTTCTTTCCCTTATCTATAAGCAATACTCATCCTCAACTTCCCACCAAATGCCAGCTGCTTTTACAGGCAGACTGAGTTTATGTTCAATTTGAAGAAAACCTTCCCAAAGAAATCATTCACAATATCTTGCATTGAAAATACAGATGCGATATGCAGTTTGTAGCAGGAAAAAAAGGTACTCCAGTGGCCACAGGAATCCAATTGTAAGGAAATCTATGATACAGAGGACACATTTGTCAGAGTTAGAGTTATGTACGTTACAGTCAGTTAGGTCATTTTATATTCTGAGTTGTCACATTTATATTTCTTACAAATGTAAAAAGAAAGTGCATAATGATTGTGGGTGCCTCAATTTTCCAATGTTTGAACTACCTGTATTTTAAAACAGGTATGATTTTCAAGTGATTGAGTGCTGATTACTTTGTGAAGATCAGCCTCATGGATCTCACGTGCATCACCAAAACCAATAATACCTTTTGAAATTTTCGACCTGTTTATCTTTCTCTGTCTTCTAGTTAGTCATTATAATACACATAGTCTGTCCAAAAATGTCAAAACTGGATTTTCCTGACATAAAAGGTAAGCAAAAGAAAATTGTTTATGAAGACATAACATTTATGTATATTTTAATATTGTATTTTTTAAGAACCTGAAACAAATCTACTTTTTATCACATTTTTAGATCATAAAGAAATAAAAATGTCATCCCGCACAAATCCTCAAGCACCAAAGAACACTTCAGCTTCATTTCTGGGCTTCAGATCACCTTTTGCTTGGCTTTCCTCCTTTAGAAAATCAAGGAAAACACAGACTCAGAAGCAGCCACGGTGAGCAATAATCAGAACACACATTATTTCCAGCTTTAAAAAAGTCTATGAATTGCTCTGTGTTTTAGAACAAAGTTCTAAAGTTTTACAAAACTTTGTTAATTTTTTTTTCCAGTCTCTTGCTTTTCACCTCATTGGGAAGGTTGGGATTTTACTTGGTCCTGTAATGACAGATTATCTGTATTGTGTCAGAAGAAAGAGTACTAAGTCACAAGTAGTAGGTAGAGTCTCTTGGCCAAACCTATTTTGTTCAGGTTTTGCATAAAGACTTATGAAAGACCGTAGACTTAGGGGCAGCTGCCTCCTGTTTAATTTCCTCTCAAGAGGACACGGTGTAAGGTGCATGGGGATCTGGTGCCCTATGGCTGTGATAGAGTAGGAAAGCATAGCTTTCCCAAGTCATGGCTTAGAGTACCGGCCCCAGGCAGCTCTGCTGCACCAGTTCCCACCATTTCTAGCCCAGAGGCAGCTCAGAGGCAGCCCTGCAGCTTTAGCTCCAGCCTGGCAAACCGGACAGCTCTTGGCGCTTTTGCCTTCTGTGCTTTCTCAGTGCTTTGGTTTCAGTACTTTGGTTTGCTTTGGGTTTTGGATCTGAACCAATGATGGTCTCATATGCAGCTCTGGAGCTGCTGTTTGAAGAGCATCCTTCTCCTTTGCCATTCCCAGGACTGAAGCTGCTGTTCAGAGGGAGAGGGGTGGGAGGAAGCTCGTTAGGCTCGTTAGGCTGTCTGTTCTCTCTTAACTTTTGTCCTCTATGGCCATATGTCAGCAACATGTGAATGAAGTCTTACTGTTCTTGTGTGCATCTTAGGGTAATGCTTGGGACTGGTAATCATAGGTAGAGCTGCATTGTGCAGTGCTGTGAAATCTAAGTATAAAGGTGCAAGATCTTTGGTGCAAAAAGCTGATTTTCACTCAGTGAGTCTCAGATTGGTATTCTGGTCTGTGCCTGGGGCTCCCTGCTGGCATGATGGTATGACAAGGAACAGCTGTAATAAACACTGACAGGAAATGCAAGCGTCTAAAGAAATTATGATTAGTCTGATACGTAGGTTTTATAACAGAGCAGCTTGCTATTGTGGAGTGTTTGTATCAAAGCAGGAGATTTAAGGAGAGGTTTGAGTAGAGGCTGTGAGGTTAGCTTTGTGGATGTTCACTGGTAACAACTCCCTTACATAACAACACAACATAGAAAAAGAATATGCAGTGTTAACACTGCTCCATACCTGTCATCTTCTCCTTCCTCTTTCTTGTGACCTGGTAATACCCCTCATCCTGGAACACAGAAATGCTGGGCCACAGTCTTCCCTGAAGAATAAAGGGACACTTGTATAACTAAGAACCAGATTTCAAGGGTGCTTTATCCTGGTGCACAGTGAGGTAGCCAATGCACACACGAAGGTGGAGGCTTTGCTCTAGAATCTAAGCACTGAAATGATTTCTTAATTTAAGAAGGCAAAAAAACCAAATGGTGCCTACTCATTACATCAGCTTTCCTCATGTGTGTTTATCTGGCTTTTCCATGGAAAATCTATCGTATCTCAGGCTCAGATGCCTTTGATTTCTGACCGAGCATAACTTGAAAAATAAACAAGTCAATCCTGACGTGTAACTGAGCTGATTGCCACATTTTCTAGTCACGCCTCTCTGTTGAAAACTTCCCCCACCCTCTTCTAGGTGTTGCCGTGGCATGTGGTTTGCTTTATGCATAGGCAAAGCACTGAAATGATCTGCCTCTCGCCAGGTAGAGTTATTTTGGAGAGCTAGTGAAACACTATAGGACGCAGCACTGTAAATCCTGTAAGTAAGCCTAACTGGCAGAAGCTTTCCAATGGCTAAACATTAATGGCTGGTTAAAGGGTCCTTTCAGTTCTGGAGAGACAGTTTTGTCAGCTGCGGTGGTGTTCTACTGTGAGAATAAATTATGGATGCTGCAGGAAGGAGTGCGCTTACATGGAGATACAGAGGATGCTAATAAAAGGTTTGTAACTGTAGTCTGAAGGCAGTGAAATGTTTGATCACTTTCGGTTCAAAGGTGTCTGTTCTTGAACTCATCCTTACTATTTTCTAATACGTAGGTGTGATTCATCCTGGACAAAAACACTGTTTAATTGTGTTTTCAGCATATGTGAGTTATGTGTTTGGTTTTTAGTTGGCTTCTTATGTAGTACTGATTAGAATAGTATTGAAGAAAATGGATTATACTGACATTAGACAGCTTGGTGGTAGCTTGGGGAAGACAGGTGCCTTTCCTCTGTGGAAATACTAATTCGCAGCAGATTTGAATTCATGGATTTTTATTATTGTTACCAGTAGTGATAGTCATCTTTTACTTTTAATGTTACATTTGATTGTCATTAAAAAGATACATATGTATGTAAGTGAAAAAGTTCAAAATGTAATTTCTCATTTTCCATGAGATGAGTATTTTCCAGATGGCAAAATATTTCTGAACTTGAACATCAATTTAGCTTCTTTCCTGTTTAGGACAATAGACAATATTTACAAGTATGCGTATATGCTTTGTGTGCAAAATAGTGTAAACATTGCTCAGTGTTTTAACCAAAACAGAAACTGAATTACTGTCTCCTAAAATTAAGCAATATCTCTCTGAAAGTAAGAAAAACTTTAATTTTGAAATGCTGGAAAATTTAAAACAGTTCACAGAAAATAATAAGGCAGTTTGGGAAATGGAGAAATTGGAATAGGGAAAATATTAAAATAACCTCGTCACTATAAGTTAGCAGGGAGAAAAATAACGCAGGATGCAATCACCAGTTATTTCTGAGAGAACAGTGACAATAAAGACACAGATGAACTTAAAATAGTACCAGAGATGCAAATGAAAATTTAGACTTTGCCTAGACTATCAGAAGACATTTCTAACTGACATTTCTAACTAACATGTCTACTTTATGTAGGTTCATTGCAAGGAGCAATTAATATAAGATCAAATAGGGAGAGCTGTGTGCTCTTGGGCTTTGCCAAAGAGTGGCTTTGCACAGTAAAGCTGAAGAAGAAAGCTTCTAACAAAGCTTTTGCATTTTTGTTATGCATATACGCAAAACTAAGGTAACTTGCTAAGCCACAGGATTTTACTGAACTTAATTTGCAGGAAATCATTGTAAAAGCTCTGAAGCGTAAGTTTCATTCTTAATTTGGTTTAGAAGCATTAAAACACAACTTTATTTAAGTTTAAAGGAAAAGCTACATACATTTCTGAGTTCTGGTTCGGTAAACTTCATTCAAAGGGAGAGGTAACCCTCTGATTTAATGGCTGTTTTTATTCAGAGCTACAAGGAAAAATTAGGAATTTCAGACTCAGACTGCCTGGCCAAATCCTAAGCCCGCTGAAGTCAACAGGCTTGTTTGGTTTCAGTTGGACCCCATGTCAGAGAGGAATCCTAGTTTTACAGTTCACAATTACAGAAGCAAAAACAAATTGCACCTTTCAACTGTTCTTCCCTGCCTGCAAGCACATTGCAAACAAATGACAAAGCACTTCAGGAGGAAAGGCTGGGCCACAAAGAACTTGCCAACAAGCCGGTTTATACTTGCTGTTGAAGCACAATAAAGTAGACTGCCTGAGCACGGGAGGTTTTAAGAGCCTAAGAACAAGGTCATTCAAAAAGACTGGGAGACAAACAGGACTGAGCAGAACCGTCTTTCCCTACTTCATTTTCTCCCAAGAATTAACTTCCTGGGAAAAAACAGTTTCTGAGACAAGGAAGAACTGGCAATAAGCACAGGCTGAACAACATTTCCTTCAGGGCTTTTGAAGAGGCTGGGTTTGCTTAGTAGTAAAACAAGGATCTGCAGACTCGAATAGACTCAGTAAAGTCTAGTCCTGTTCTTGTTTCTTTCATTTATTTTGTGTTTGTCTGCAAGTCACCCCACTGAACAGAGCACTTTTTATGTTCAGGGCTTCTCGGCTTGTTCTAACCACTGCATTACTCACGGACACTCAAGCCAGTTCTCTGCCAAGCCCTTGCAGCCTTAAATAGCTTAGGAAAGCAGATGAGCCTTCTAACATGTCTTAAAAATTGGTAAATAAAGGCTGTTTTGGGTGAGTAGCAGCAAATTCCAAAGTTCACAGCAAAACCAATCTTCTGTCTCTCCTCCTTTGCAGGGACAGAGCACAGCTCTGCATCTGAGCAGGGTGAAATGGAAGAGAAAAACAATAGAATTGCAGATGCAAACCACTCAGAGATTAACAAGTATATAACTTAGGCTATGAGTAGTACTTAGTAAATTATTTTTGTTTGGAAAAAGAACAAATACCATCTTACCATAATGTTGGATTGAAACAACTGCTTTATGGCTGTTGCAGACACTGAGATGTCAGTAGGTTGAATTCATTTTTGGTTTTGTGCAGTTATGAAGTTTGCAAGCTGACAAGGCCAAACTTAACGGTGCATTTTCCCAGCACTTTA